>KN483908.1:711-30415 GCA_000787095.1 Periophthalmodon schlosseri
GAACTGTTTACATTTCTAATTATAAATAGGTTTTACCATAATTCGTTATTTTTTATAAAGCATTAATGCAAGGGGAGGGGGGGCAGTAAGAGGGCAGAGGGGGACACTACTCAGCAAAGGGGGGGTCCGGACCCCCCTGTCCCCACCGTGATTTCTGCCTATAAATAAATTGCTATTTTAGCATTTTAATTTTCACAAAGAATACTTAGTATCTGATGCCCTCTGCTGGCAACAGTGCAGAGTGAAGCATGATGAAATGACAAAATAGCAGCACGGCAATTAGCAACATGAGGTCAACAGATAATCAAGGGAATATACTTCAAGTGCTATCTGAAAACGCAGATGTCACCCATAGCGTTCGGCTCCAGTCAAATGAAGCTCATCGAGGCTAGCAGTTATAGGGGGGAATTTGGAGCCGAGTTCCATATTTGGAATTCCAACCTCAGGGAAAAAAGGAGCCTGATTTGTCTGTTGTTAATGGTCTTATCTTGATTTACAATAGCGAAATAAAACACCAGGATCATGTAGAGCGGGTTAATACAAACATTTTAAGACCAAAATGACGAGGCTCACTGCAGGTACAGAGAGTCAGTGGAGCCGGAAGTGTGCTCATGATCACTTCGCAGCGGCTAACACATTAGCTATGTCTATGGTTGAAACTGAGAAAAACTCAGATAACTGACACATACAGAAATGAAACAAAAAAAAAAATTCTTGCCATGTATTTAACTTCCATCATTGTTTTAAAGGTCACATATTATACATTATTTGTACTGTCTTTTAAACTTGGCATTTAATGTTTTGGAACTTAAAATAATGGCAGTCAAAGAACCACACATTTCACAGCTTCAGTGCTCCCCAGACTGGGAACTGATGCAGCTTGCCATCTACTGGCAGGAGAGGGAATTACCATGGCAAAAACAATTAAACTAGCTGACAATGTCTGGGCATAACCGACATGCCCAGACACGTTAATGCAGTAGTAATGAACATGATTTGACGGCAGAAATACTTTGAACAAGTCTGGTGATTATTTCTGAACTTAAAAACTGCAAGGTTCTACCTGTGACACAACAATCCTGGGAAAATTCAAACCGCATGTTTGGTGACCGCTTGGGGGCAAAGAAATTTTTTTATACAGAGAATTACTGAAACCCGCGTGATTGAAGTGGAATACAACTCTAGGTATGGTTTTGATGAGGGGACATTGTTATAACATAGTCTAATGAGGTTCATCTGGTCTTCCGTTGATTTATTTTAATGGATTCTTTTTCGGACCAAGGTTTAGTTTGTTTTCATACCTGACAGTTTCGACTACTCACTAGCGGTCTTCCTCAGAGTGGTAATGTGAAGTTGCTGTGACGTGTCCCGTCAGCTGATTTAAACAGGCTTTGGTGCTGTCTTCCTACTGGTGGAGTAGGAAACAAACTAAACCTTGGTCTGAAAAAATAATTAATTAAAATAAATTATTACAACATGGTTAAAAATGTGTGTGTCAATTTGCTATCATTGCTAAATTAAGCTATCCGAGAAAAACAATACAACCAGAGTGAGGAATTAGCAAAGCAGGCACGTTACTGTCTGTAGTTAGCCTAAGTGCTAGCAGAATGAATTGCCTTGGCCGGGCCCTGAGTGTCGTGGCCTTTAGTGAACGAGGTCAGGAGAAGCTATGGGCTCTAATAGCAGCCATCATTAACCGCTCAATTACTATCACAGCTCTGCATAGACTATGGACAACTGTACAGCTACGCAAATAGGCTACTGGTTTACTGGGCTGACGATGAAGAGGCTAACACTACCAGTAGTGATGTTAAGTACACGAGGAAGTAAGATACAATTCTTAATATGGATACTTCACACTATATTTTCTGTAATTACTTTGTACTTCTACTCTACTTTCTACATTTGGAACTCACTCAAGGTAAGTAGGGATGTTTATCAAGGTATTTTTCAGCAGCAACAACAGCACTAACATCTCCCGGGAGATAAGCATCCGTCAGAAAAGTTACATAGCGGACTTTTAACAATAAGCCACAGGTTTAGTCGGTTTGGTTATGTTTTAGTTACGGTTAGTTCTGGTTAGACCCATTTGGACCAGATTTAGTCTGGGTTTATTACTGGTTATGACCTGATTTAGAGCCAGGTAGACCCAGTTTAGTCTTAGACCTGATTTAGTTCTGGTCTGGACCTTGTTAAGAGCTGTTTCAGACTTGGCGTAAACCTGGTTTAGACCTGGTCTATAGTTCTTGCTTAGTCCTTCTTTAGCTCTGGTTTAATCCTGGTTTAGTTTTGTTTTAAACCAATGGGTGTTGTTCTGGTTCAGATCTGGGTTGGACCTGGTTTGGACGCGGGTCTTCCTCATAAAGACAATTAAAGATTTTCATGTTATTTCTAAAAGTACTTTGAATTTTTACATATTTTTTACATAATTTGAATTTTGCTACAATCTTCGAGCCAGACCTTTGCCTCAGCCTAACTCAATATTTTACTTGACACACCATCTCATACCAGCACGTTAAAATGCAGGCACCGCTGAAAATTGCATGTTTAGTATTTTCCGGCTAGCGACATCCATCAATTGCGGGGAGCTAGCCAAACAGGCATTCCGCACGGGGCCTGCAGTGAATTATGGGTAACAGCCGCCATGCTGCCCTCCAATAGCCTCGTGATGCACTGATTAAATGGCAACCAGGGAGCGTGTGGTTGGGCTGGGGCGGTCGTTACTTAGACCCCCTCCCCTAAACTGATTTTCACTAGCGTTTTTTTTACAGTTCAATACGGATGTGTGATTGCAATTGATTCGGAGACAACGGGTCATTCCTTCAGTTCAAGGGAAACGCTGGGAAAAATGTCAAATGCCTTGTTGGGGAATTAATGGAATAGGATATAAGCGCACGGTTTGGTGGGACATTAGACCATTGTAAAACAAAATGGCGATAAACTGCTTGGGGACAGTCGGTTTACGTATTTCTTTTTGTTTTGCATGATCTTTTTCCCTGGTATTTCGTTATAATCTACACTTATAGACCGTTCATTTTGAATGACAATATTGATCTTAATGATAGAAATGGGTCAGCTGACTTCCGGTTGAAAACTGTGGAACTGCTTTCTGTAGCCCTGTCACGATAACAAATTTTGAAGTACGATATATTGCTGAAGAAAATATAGATGATAAACAATAATACTGAAACTAATTTATGACACTGACACAAAAACCCAAGAGCAGATTTAAACCGCAAGAACTATTCTAAATCTACAATATTGTTAAAAAACACAATCTGCAAAAGATAAATAGCAGGATGAAACACTACACTACACGAGTACTTAGTTTGCGTCTGTAATGGGCCATAGAACCTTCTATGGCTCAAATCTTATCGACTAGCCAGAAAATAACCAAAAATGTCCCAATAGTGCAACAACAATGTACACACGATAAATACTGACCTAAAAAAATATTGTTCCATCAGTCATATATTTAACGATAAGTCGATATTGTAATTATCGTGACAGGCCTAGCTTTCTGCTTTTGGCATCTCACAGTTAACATCATCACAACAAAGTGCCAGTTATTGACAGCTGCATTTCACAATAGCAGTGGATTTATTTGTGCCAAAATGTCTATGTGATGGTGCTGATTTCTTGAATTCTTCATACATAAAAATGATCTACTAAGAGTGTACAGAGCAGTTGGGCGACAGTAGCTCAGTTTGTAGAGTGTTTGTCCACTGATCCGAAGGTTGGTTCGAATCCTGCGCTAAACGTAAACATCATTGGATGAGCAGTCACATCGACTGACCCACAGTTTGGCGGTGCTATTCCAGCTCCCACAGATGAATACTGTTGTTGTGCCCTTGGGTAAGACACTTAACCCACCTCGCCCCTAATGTTGCATACAATGGTGTATGAATGTGTGTGTGAATTTGTGAGTGGTTCCTTGATGTAAACTGCTTTGAGTGCCATGAAGGTGGAAAAGCGCTATATAAAAATGTGACCATTTATCATTGGCATGTATGGGCTGTAGGTGAAAACTGTAATTTTCAAAAACGTTAAGGTTAATAAAGATTACTCAAATGTGCACGAGTCACTCAAAATACAACTTCAAGTGAGTAAATGATTGTCTGACCAGCCAGTCCTTTCTGCATTATGTTTGAATCCAGAAGGGTCTGGAATCAGACCACAGAGCATGAAAAACCTCCGTCATAACTTAGGACAGTCCAAAATTTTCATATCACTCAGAACAAAATATATAACTTCTTTTGAGTAGGGATAAATAAGAGTTTGATGCTTTGATTGTTGATTCTGCATAAATTTGTGCTGTTTCTCAGTCTTCTGCGTTATTTTGCCCCCTTTTTTACGCGTAAGCTGCCGCGTTGGTTTTGACATTTCTCTCTCATTGGTTAATCCGCCTGTCAATCACGTCTATTTGAAACTGGGGTGACAGAATACGGTTACAGACCCACACATCTTTGTAAAGTTTTCACAAAGCGTGTGGTTTTAGCTGGCCAAGTAAAGTAAATGATGAGGAGGAAACATAACACGGATAAAACATTTTACATTTTTTTTTCTCCTTAAAAGAAAAGTTGTTATCTGACTGTTACCTCTTATTATATAACCAATTAATAACATATTGCGTCAGTGTGCAACAATTGTCTGCGTCAGTGTGTCCCATCAATGTACTTATCAGCCTATGCCAAAGTAAGCATGTGTAAAATGACATTAGGGTGATAAGAAAGGGGGCGCTCTTGAGCACAACTGATCCAAAACTGACATAATCAGTACAGCCATAACATCGGATCTGTAACCCTTCAGTGGGACCCCAAGATGGAGTTTACCTAGGAAGAATAACAGCCTACACTGCTCCAAAGGATCTACAAAATAACATGCAATTTTCTATGACCACAACAAATCCTGGTTTACTGTTCTCTCATTGACTAGTCCACGTTAACAGCAGTGGTGGGCAGTAATCAAGTAAAAGCACTTCTCCAATTTTGCAATAGTTCATAAAATTGTATCATAAAATACTTGCAGTTTTATGGCTCCCACGTGAATTAGATCTGGTTCAGACTGGTTTTGTCCTGGATTTAATCTTTGACCTGGTTTAGCTCTGGTTAAATCCTGTTTTACTGGCTTAGATCTGTTTTAGCCCTGGTTTTGATATAGTTTATGTCAAAAGCTCAATTATTCCATCAACTTAAAGGGCCTGTACCAGATTTATTCCATGTATTTGAGCAAAATGTGTCTTTCCCCAGTACACAGGTATGTGCAGCTCGTGTAGTCAAAACACGTCCCGCTGCGTACTGTCAGCGTCTAATTATAAAGCGTTTTATTGTACGATAATCAGGAAGTGCACTGTTAGCATGCTAGTTGTCAGCAAACCTCTGCACTGGTCTCTGAAAGTTGTGAAAAGCGCTTATAAACTCATCGCTCTGGATCGCTGTGAACAATTTTTAAGTAAACTAGTTCTGTTTTTCACTTTTTTAAGGCGGTAAAACTCAGGTACAGTGCCGTTATAGTTTAAAAGTTTACACATTTTGGTGGACATCTGCTTTGGTTGGCTTCTGTCTGGCTTTTCAGTGGATCGGAAAATAGATTTAACTCGCTCTTCCCAAGGACCACATCGAAATTCTTGGAACGTCAAGCAGCAAGTGCACTTGGTTGAGTTAGCATGTAGCCTAACGGATTTATTATTCCTCGACACACAAAGCTATACCAGGAGAGTTCTGGCTATTGACTGAAGTGACGGGAATTTACAACAGTGTCCAAGCAGGAATCCATCTACTTAGCAGGCAGCTTATAAACCCTGTGCATTCTGAGCCTCCACTGATGAGGCCCTTATTAACTATCGATTAGCCACAAACAGCGATGTCGTATTGGCGTTCCTGTCTTTAGTTTGAGACCTATATCTATTGACCACAGTTAGCTTAGCAACGGAAAGATTTGGGTAATTTTAATTTCTCGTGATAAAGTTTTTAAAGTGGAATAAACACTAAATCAACTTGCTTGATCAAATTGTTTTACTATTAACCTGTGCATAAGGCAATAGAATTGTCCGCTGTTCCTAGTTGGGTTTTTTGGCAATTTTAGAGTAAACTAAGTCAATTTGCAGCTTTCTGGTCAAGAACGCCTAAATCAACGTTTGTGCTGCCTCCTTTTCTTCATCACACAAGACTTCCCTGATTACAGCCAGGTGTTTCTGATTACAAACATCTAGCAGCAGGAGCGGAGTTTAAAGTGGGGATACCTGTTTACCTACAGGGACAATAAAGTGTACCCGACCCAAAAGGCCCGGTATCATCTGGGAACTGAAGCCAAGTTGGGCTGAAATACAATATCTGTACTGGCGCTATAGAACTAACCAGTCAACCAATCATCTCTCACGTCTCCACCGTATGCAGAACCAACAGCGTCCTCAGCCAATCCATCTCCTCCTCTTCACCACCATCAATGCCTAGGCTCAAAGTTCCTAACGCCAAAGTTTGTCCGAGCACCAAAGTTTGGCTATTCAAAAAATGTCCTGATATGAAGTACGATTTGAAATATGTACTTTAAAATTATGGAAAGTGATTGACCCTTAGAAAATAAATAAATAAATAAAAACTGAAAAGGTCTTCACAAACATTTAGTGTTTGTGTAATAACAGCGCGATTTTTCTCAAAACTTACCTCAATGCCGTTTAAATTGCACAGTGTAGGCGTAGGCTATATCTACTCAAATATGCTTTCGTTTTAATTACCAAGTGGTTAGTTATGAAACACCACGTTTAAATATCTGAGGAACACTGGACCATAAAATAAATAAAATTGGTTGGGGAATTGTTTAGTGTGAAATCAGAAGCTACACAACAAAAGTGCAGTTTAAAAGTGAACTGCATAAGTTTTTTTGGAACCGGGTCCACCACGTGCTTGTCTCCATGGAGATGTTATTGCTTCAAATGGAATATTTTACAGTATGTCGTTAAACACATCTATCCCCATGTAGATACTAAGCCAAGTTATAGGTTAGATCTATGTAAAGGCGACCTCGCTGACAGTATGAATGCGTGTTTCACAAAGTATTTTTTTACTAATAAACAACTGTAATCGAACATGTGCAAGTTAGGTGAGCTTAATGGCATACGGCATACGATTCTAGGAAAAACAATACCATCTCCATGGCGACAGGCAAGTGGCAGACCCCCCACCAGAAAAGTTACGTAGTGCTCCTTTAACGTCTTCTCTGTCGGCGTGTGAACTGTAGCATTAAAAGCATATTTGCAGTGTGATAGCTGTTCCTTGGAGTGATACCCCACGGACCGGCTTAAAATGTCCTTACAAAAACACTAGACTACTTCAGCAATTGAGTAATTCTGTGCCCTGCCCTCCGTGGGAAATTATGACATAATGCTATTCTCACGTAATCACTATTATTAATTAACGTAATGAATATGCCTCTATGCACAAATTGTAAGCCGTCAGGCAAGTTCTCCACCAATATTACGCATGGGTCCACTATTCCAAACGTTATTCTCACATGTTGGGGAAGCCATTTTCGCTTGATCAGCACGATTCGCTGTCCATGGTGCTTAAGTCAGTGGTCCCGTTCATTCTCGCTATGCTTCTCTCTCTCTCTCCCTGCAGCCTACGGTATTCCAACCAACCAACCAGCCAACCTACTCCAACCCGGGCCACCCATGCGAGTAAACTGCGCAATAACCCCTTTCCTTCCCAACACCACAGCGACGTACTTGTGTGTAACCTACGGTAAAGCGACACGAAGAGACCTGTGCAGAATTGTCGTAAATTGGACACTGTTGATTCAAGCCCTCACGCGCGCGCCCAGGCCGTTCCAAGTACACGAAAAGCGAGTCGACACCGAAGCGTCTTTAGCGATTGCAGCAGGTGAAGTGTCGTGGCACGGAACGCGTCGCATCTGCAAATACGAGCTAACCGCGCGCTTTTTTTTTTCTTTTTTTTTTTTTTTTATTTTTTTTTTTACAAAAACACATTTAACATCATAATAACAGTTCCCTCGACACTAAATCCCCCCTGTCACATCTGTTCCATGGCGCGTAATGCCAGCAGGCTACGTCTCGGCTCGTATATACCGCATTCAACACATAACAATTTAACGTAGCGCGGAAAACATAAACATTTGAACGTTTTTTTCTCTCTTTCAACGCGCGCTACTTCCAAATGATCCGTGCCAACGCGATATGGGACGGTTTAAACAACTAAGAACATACGGTGTTGCATGAAGAGTGCGGATTCTCCACTCGTACGGCACAATTATCAAAAATTATCCAAACTGTGATAATATCTTACCTTTTAGCGTGGGTTTGTTCGTTCGTTCGCTCCAGAAGTAGTGCGTAAAAAGATGGATGTATTTTTTCCCCATGCACTGGTCTCGTCGCAGCGGCACGGGCAGAATAGCAGCAGCGCGGCGGGAGAGCGCTGACACACTAGCGCCGGAGAGAGGAGAGAGGGAGGGCGGGGAGAGGAGAAGAGAAGACATGAGAGGCGGGCTGCGCGATGCGAGGCTCCGAGTGTACTTGCAGCAGCGAACGCCTTCTACGGTAAAGAGAGCAGAGATGATACCGAAAGAAGTGAATGAGTGAAGCATAGCTGGTCACGTGGTGTCATAACAGTCTAAAGGGTTTCCATTTGAGTGTTGGGAGCGTGGAATTATAGGCTGGAGTTGGCAGAGGTGGGTAGTACCAGTGGGGGAACGTAACGAAGTAAAAGTAGTGAAGTACAGTACACATTTTAGGTATCTGTGCTTTGCTTAAGTGAATTTTACAGTGGATACTTTTTACTTTTACTTCACTACATTTGAAAGCAGGTATCTGTGCTTTCTACTCAACTACATTTTTGAACAGGACTGAAAAGTAAAAGTATTTTAGTTTAGCTCACAAACAATAATAAACTACTAAAGTTATTATTAGTTATTATTGTTTGAGACCAGCTGAAAAGTCTGAGGGTTTATTTTTAGCCCATTCATAATTTGAGCAAACTAAAATATTCAAATAAAAACAGGTAGGAAAAAAAAGGATTTATTCATTTTTTTTCTGTTGAACAAAATTCAGCACAAATCTTGATCAAAATCACTACATTTAAAGCTTTATAAGACCTCAAAATATGTGTGAAATACTTTTACTTTTTACTCTTAAAATATGTGGAAATACTTTTACTTTTTACTCTTTTTAAACAGGTACTTTAATACTTTTACTGTAGATTTTCTCATGTGATACTTTTACTTATACTTGAGTTTTTTTGTTTTTTGTGCCGGTATCTGTACTTCCACCACTGTCTAGGTCAAGTTAGGTTTACTTGAGTAACTTCTGAGTAACTCAGAGTACTTTTCTAGCAGCATATATTTGGTCCTACTTGAGTAATATTTTTTATTGAAGTAACAGTATTCTCACTTGAGTAAAAGTTTTGGTTCCTCTTCCCACTGTGACTAAGTCTAAAGTGACAGAAGCTTTATGTCGACAATATGAAATGATTTGAACATTTGTGTTTCTTGCACGCTCCCTCAGATATGATTTAGTTTCTCATTTCTTGTTTCAGTCCTTTGAAATACCAGATTTTGTGCATTATTTAATGTTTTGTCCTTCAAATTACATTTCTTTGTCCTTAAAATTATAAATCAGATGTTATGTCCTGACAGTTACTCTTTAAGTTACTCTTACTTTAGTAGTAGTTTTTCCAAATATTTCTTTACTCTTACTCTTGTTTCTTGTACCACTACTTTGTACTTCTACTTGAGTAATATTATTCTGAGGTAACATAACTTTTACTTGGGTGCAAGTTTTGGCTCCTCTACCCACCTCTGATAATTGGGTTTGCTAATTCAAACGTAGATGTTTTGACCTGGTTTATGGTCTCTGTAATTACTGGGTTTATCCAGAAGTAAAAAGAAGCACAAAGTTTAATGTCTTATCTAATCACATTAAAAGTACATTATGTAACTTTTCTGGTTGAGGGCTGCACACTTTATTCTTTCCTCTATATTCTAGACAAAGCAATGACATTTTAGATTTTACGATGTTCTGCAGTGTGGCATTAAGGACCCTGTATTTTCTTATCTATGTTATAATGTTGTTTCCACATCACAAACACACATGGAGTTGATTTTTGTTTCATTGACACACAAATCCTGCAAATCTATTTCTTTTCTCAAACGGAAAACACTCACTTGTGATGTCATGTAGTAAAACAGGAAGTGCTCCACTCTGTTTTTAAACTCCATACACCTTTACAAGAATCATTTTAATTATTTCAGCCCTGGAATTGCCAATTTTTACAGATTTAAAGGTAAATTAAAGCTGAAAACTACCTCTGCTATGACATCACAAGGTGGAACAGAACATTTTGAGTTTTTGCGATGTAGACAGACTAAAGGGTTACTCAAACATGTGTGAATGAAACAAAACACAACTCCAAGAATACATTTGGACTTACCTATCTATTCAATTTGAGATGTTTTATTGCAAAAAATACAGGCTCTCCACTAATCTGACTTGTAACTTTGCTATATCACATTACAGTACAGGAAAAGCAGTAACATCTCCATGGAGACAAGTATGAACACAGTTATGTCTGAGAAGAACCAGCAGCTATTGGCATAAAACCCTTAAAATCCCCAAATTAAAATGTTCTTTTGTCTTGAGAGTTGAATAGTGAAACTACAACACACTGTATCCTGTACTGTGTAAAATGTCACCATGTTGGCACAGCGCCATTTGGAAGCTCTCCAATATTTAGCTGGGGGAGGTTGTATCAGTTATTTTTTTTCTTTTTTTCAGATTCACAACGTTCAAAACATAAAGTCTGCTCTCACCTGTCACCGCACAGTAAGAAGGTCAAGGTTAATGATCGAACACAAGCTAATTATCCGCAGGAGTTTGCGTGTTCTCCCTGTGTCTGAGGGATGTCTACCATCAGTCTAAACATGCACATAGGCTAATCTACGTAGGTATTCCTGACCAAGAGCATAGCGCAACACCTGCAGATATGTACCCAGGTGCTGCACAGGTTTATGGGTAATATTTTTTAAATTACTGGGCCCATCCACCTGAAACATTATGTTTTTCCCAATAGCGGAAAGTGGTTCCAATTTAACCCCATGATGTGATTGCTGTCAGATGAACTTGCTGCAGTAAATAACTTTTTAGCCTCCAAACTTTTTTTTGGTTTTTTTTTTTTTTTACTGCTCTGAAAAGCGTAGTTACTGCTCCTTACTGAGAGTGGGTTTGCAACTCCACAAGCCTGACTCGTACTTGGCCTGGAGGAGGGTCTGCTCCTGCTTGTTTCTATGGAGATTTCTATGGAGAATGTTCCGAAGTATGGTTTTAACTTTCTGTTTCTATGGAATCATGCAGTTGATGTGTCCTGTCCATTTTTAAGTATCAACACTGGCTCAAATGAGTTTCGATACTAGTTTCAGTATCGATTAGTATCTGATTTTTCGATAATTTTGAGCATTACAATCGTTATCAGTAAAAGCTATATTTGATTTGAATGTGTCTACCTCGTATCTGGTGGCACAGGTCATGATTATGAAACTTCAAATCAAAACTTTTCACGCAGTTCCTTTAAAGCTCGATCACGTACATGAGCCGCCGCGCCGCACTTGGCCTTATTCCTGGTGAACAACATTGATTCAAATGCGTGTAACAGTCTGAACTGTGACAACGCTGAAATATGGAGTGGGGATGTCGGGTCTATTTGTGATCCACCAGCCTGAAGGAGAGCCCTGTGTGCGTGTGTGTGCGTGTGTGTGTGTGTGTGCGTGTGTGTGTGTGTGTGTGTGTGTGTGTGTGGGGCTCATTTCTACACGCCTGGTTCGCTTCAGACAATATGTTCAACGCGTGATCATACTCAATTAACGCTCCTGCTTGTCATGTCTCATTTTGCTCTCTGTATCTGTCTCTCTCTTTCGCTCCCTCCCTCTCTGTGTGTCTTTCCCTTACCTATATCTCCATTCTCTCTCTTTCTCTCTCTCTTCTTTCTACCTTCTGTTTTCTTTGTCACTGTCTCTCATCTATGTCTTTCTTATTATGTCTTAAGTGTGTCTCTCTCTTTATCCCTTTCCTTTTCTCTCTGTGTCTATTTTCCTCCTTTTCTCCCTCCCCCTCTCTCAACACTTTTCTCCTGTCTCTCTCCTGTCTTTCATTCTCCCTTCTTTCTCTCCTCTCACTCCCTCCTCCCTTTCTCTCTCCCCTTCTCTCCTGTCTCTCCCTCTCCTTCCCTCTCTCTGTTTCTCTCACTTTTATCCTCTCTCTCTATGCCCTTCTTTACTGTCTGCCACCCCCCTTCTCTTGCCCCTTCTCTCCTCTCTCCCTTCCCATTCCTTTTCTCTTTCTCAGTCTATTTCTCTCCCTTCCCCTCTCTCAACACTTTTCTCTTCTCTGTCTCTCTCTCTTTCCTGTCTTTCTCTCTCCCTTCTTTTTCTCTCTCCTTCTCTCTCTCTCTCTATCTCTCTTCTCTCTCTCTCACCAGTTCTCACCTCTCTCCCTCCCTCCCTTCCTCCTCCCCTTCTCTCTCCCCCTCTTCCCCATCTCCCCTCCCTCTCTTTCTCCCCTTCTCTCCTTTTTCTCCCCCTTCCTCCTTCTCCTCTCCTCTCCTGTCTCTCCCTCCCCTTCCCTCTCTGTTTCTCTCACTTTTTTATTCTCTCTCTCTCTATGCCCTTCTTTACTGTCAGCCACCCCTTTCTCTTGCCCTTCTCTCCTCTCTCTTCCCATTCCTTTTCTCTCTCTCAGTCTATTTCTTTCCCTTCCCCTCTCTCACCAATCTCCTCTACTCTCTCTCTCACCCCCCTTCTCTCCTGTCTGTCCCTCTCCTTACCTCTCTGTTTCTCTCACTTATTCTCTCTCTATGCCCTTCTTCACTGTCTGCCACCCCTCTCTCTTAACCCTTCTCTCTTCTCTCTCATCCAGTCTCTCCTGTCCACCTCTCCCCCCTTCCTCCCTACCCCTTCTGTGTCTCTCTCCCCTGCTCTTCTATCTCTTTCTCTCCCTCTCTCCTCTCGCTTCCTCTTATTCTCTCTGTTTTCCTCCCTTCTTGCTCTCTCTTTCTCCACATGTTGATTCACTCTCTCTCATTAGTTAGCTTTTAGTGCCTGTGCTCCTGTTAGCAGTGCATAACAGTGTGTCTTGGCTTTATACTTAAACAAACCTTTTGTCTACTGCTACTACGGTGAGGATGCACGAGCCTGGAGTGATTCAAAAAAACAATCGCTTACATTGCTTGTTTCCATGGAGATGTTACTGCTTTGCCTTGAATGTTCTGCAGTATGGCATTAAACTTCAATACCAGGCTAATATATTTGTATATTTAGCAACAAAAACACCTGTAATCGAATAAATGTAAGTTAGACAAGTCGAATGCCATGCTATGGAACATTCCAGGCAAGGCAAACCTCCAAATCTCCATGGAGACGAGCTCATTACAGACCCTACACCACAAAACTTACATAGGGCGGCATTAACCGATAACCTGTATTTGTATTTTTCACAACAGAAAATCTAACAATATGACTCAAAACTGTTGACTCTGAGTATTGGGTTACTCAAACACACATGAATAAAACACAAAAACACAATTTTATGTTTATAATGAATTCACTTAAAAGACACTTTATGCAAAATTTACTTTTTTGAGCTTTCTGAGCTCATCAAAAACATGCCTGGAGTTTTATTTTGCTTCATTCGCACTTTCATTAATCCATTAATCTAAAGTTGTCTTCTCTAAGCACTCAGAAAAGCTTTGTTTGCATTTTGCCTGGATTGTTGCATCACAGGTAAAAATCTAAACTTACCCTGCTCAGTTTTTAAGCCCATAAACCATCATCAGACTCATTCTACGGTCTAATTATGTTCACGACAATGCATGGCTGTATTAGCATAGCATCCACGTGGGATAAGAGCTTCATGAGTTTATTTCTTATTGTTAATCCCCGTTTCTGACAACAGAGGGAGCTCTAAATACCTCATTGGAAAGGGCGTAGTTTTCTAAATGTAGACATTGCTAATTGTTAATGCTAATTCTAAGGTGACAAAAAGCATGTTTAAAGTAGAATTAAAGACGTAAGAATGCATAATATGTGTCATTTAAAGGCGCATAACAACATGAAAAACAGAACTAATTCATTTTAAACTGCAGTGGTCCAAAGATATTCCTCACGTACAGTTGTTCCTCACCGCGATGAGTTTATAAGTGCTTTTCACAACTCTCAGAGACCAGTGTGTAGTTTTGCTTTGATGGTAAAGCTAACAACAGCTAGCATGCTAAGACACAATTCCTGATTATCAGAAAATGAAACACTTTATAATTAGATGCAGACAGTGCACAGTGGGCATATTTTGACATTAAAAGCTGCTTATACAATATATTTGTACTGTATATGATATATATTTTACTCAAATTCATGTGAAAAATCTGGTACAGGGCCTTTAACATATGAAGGCTCACAGAAAATCTATTTGGCATAACACCATAACACAAACTTACAGGGCCCATATTACAATATTTTCTGATCTGTGTTATAATGTTGTTTCCTCATCAAAACCATACCTAGTTACGCTCAGTTGTTCTGTCAAACTGAAAACACTTTCCACCTTGTGATGTCATGTGGTAATACAGGAAGTGCTCCACTGTGTTTTTAAACTCCACACACCTTCACTAGAATCATTTGGATGATTTCAGCCCTGGAATTGCCAGTCTCTGCTGAACTAAAGGTATAAAATAGCTGTTAACATGAAAACTACCGCTTCATGACATCACAAGGTGGAACAGAGCATTTTGAGCTTGAGAGATGTAAACAGAGTAATAATAAAAGATTAATCAAACGCGTGAATGAAACAAAACATAACTCCACGTATGTTTTTGAGGAGGTAACAACATTCTAACATAGCTAAACACACACACTGTCAATGTTGCGTAATATAGAACCATTCAAATCCTTAAAGATACACATGTGAGGATGTGCAGGCCCCTAGTTTCAAACACAACAGTTGAAATTGCCTAGAAAGCCGGTGTTAAATGGCTTAAGGTATAATGAAATCTTCGTAATTCCGATTCGCAGGAGCTCAGTACTATGCGGTGACGGCGCATTTTCTGCAGACCATAAAGCAGGCTGTGAATCTGGCCCTGCAGCTTTATGTGCGCTGGGATGAGGAGTCTTATAGGGGCACTAGAGCTATGCAGTACACTGGCTAATGGGGATGGGAGTTTAATAGGAGCTAAGACAGACCAGGACTGTGTTTTTAATATGGGGAATCAGCAAAAGTGTGTGAAGCAATGCAATGAGCGGAGATGTTAATATCGTGTTTTGATTCGGTCGTCATTATTATCAGCTAATGTATTTCTAATGATATGGTTTACTTGTTTTACAGAACAACTGTAGCTTTTGATGTGGGGTCTGCCACCTGCTTGTGTGCATTATTGGTTTGCTGAAAATGTTCCGCAATATGGCATCAAAATGATCTGTCTTGCATTCATTGACTTACATGTGTTTTTATTACATGCATTTTTACTGTGAGCGGGGTTGTCTTTCCACAGATCTGACCCGTAACATGGCCTGGTGGTGGTCTCCATGGAGATGGATAATATCATGTAACACTCCAGCAATAACAATATCTTAATTTAGTAGGTAGCGGACTCCACCAGAAAAGTCTCCCTCTTCAGAGCTGAAAATGTGTGGTTCCCCTTCAAAACTATGGAAGCATAGACCACATCCTAACGCCTCCTGCTGACAACCATGACATTTTGTATTATTTGAAACCAGAGTTAAATTACTTACTTATTTTGTGTACTGTTCTGCATCTAAACAGAAATCAGGAGGTGGAGAATAACTTTGGAACAGTAACTTAAACCACCCGCTTGGCGCTATGAAGATATTCCTTTGCCTAGAAGGTGCTTAAATGGGGCAACAGTAGCTCAGTTGAGTGTTTGTCCACTGATCTGAAGGTTGGCGATGCGATTCCAGCTCCCACAAATGATTACTGTCGTTGTGTCCTTGGGCAAGACAGTTAACCCTCCTCGCCCCCAGTGTCTGCGTACACTGGTTTAAGAGTGTGTGTGTGACTGGATGAGTGGTTCCTTGATATAAAGCTCTTTGAATGCCTAGAAGGTGGAAAGGTGCTATATAAAAATATGACCATGTGCCTAAGGTTGGACAGTAAGGCTTTAAAGTTATCTATCTCCATGGAGACAAGGTCATACCTGTGGAGAGGTGACCCTGCTCACAGCAAGAATGCATGTTTAATGCCATAAAAACAACTGTAATTAGATATATACTAGATGAATATGTTTAATGCCATACTGAGGAACATTAAAGGTTCCATATTATGCAAAATTGACTTTTGTGAGCTTTAAGCCATGTTATAATCTTATTACCTCCTCAAAAACATACCTGGAGTTGTGTTTTGTTTTCAGCTCAAAATGCTCTGTTCCACCTTGTGATGTCATGAAGCGGTAGTTTTCAAGTTAACAGCTAACTTTTAACTTTTGTTCAGTAGAGATTGACAAGTCCAGCTCTGAAATCATCCAAATGATTCTAGTGAAGGTGTATGGAGTTTAAAAACACAGTGGAGGACTTCCTGTATGACATGACATCACAAGGTAGAACAGAGTGTTTTCTGTTTGAGAGAAGAACTCAGCCTAAATATGCAGAATGTGTGTGTTAAACATGTGTGAATGAAACAAAACACAACTCCAGCTCTGTTTGTGATGAGGAAACTACATTATAACATAGATCAGAAAATACCGTGTAATGTGGGCCCTTTAAAACCAAAGCAATAACATCTCCAAGGAAACATACCCTGCGCCAGAAAACTTACGCAGTGCACCTTTAACAATTTATGATAAAAGAGAAAATTTTATGCATCTAGATACTGAATACAATGCCTGTTTTATAAGCCATAACTACGACTGATTGCCCATTCTCTTTGTTAGCTTCAATACCATCGCTGTATTCCCTGTGCGGTAAAATGACAGTTCTTAATCACGGCTTGTACACAGTGAGGCGATGAAGATTGGGGGTCTCGGGTGGGCTCCGCTGGCAATTCTTTGGTGATATGGATAATTATAGCTATCTGCTTTCACATGTCTGACAATGTACACAAGACAATGGGAGTGGGAGGGACCGTATCGAGTCCATTATGTTTTAGCTGGCACTGCTTAACTGCACCTGCTGAATCTCTCTATTTAAAGGTCTCCGTATTACATAAAACTGACTGTTGTGAGCTTTAAGCCATGTTATAACGCTGTTACCTCCTCAAAAACATACCCAGAGCTGTGTTTTGCTTCATTCACTCATGTCTGTTCCACCTTGTGATGTCATGAAGTTGTAGTTTTCAAGTTAACAGCTCATTTTACCTTTAGTTTAGTGGAGAGTGGCATTTCCAGGGCTATAATTATCCGAATGATTCTAGTGAAGGTGCATGGAGTTTAAAAACACAGTGGAGCACTTCTTGTATTACCACATGAGTGTTTTGAGAGATTTTGAGACGTAAATATGCAGGGATTGTGTGCTGAACATGTGTGAATGAACCAAAACTCAACTCCAGGTATGTTTTTCATGAGGAAACATTATAACATAGATCAGAAAATAGCGCAATATGGGACCTTTAAATAGTGTCAATGTTTAACGGTTGAAGTAACATTGTAACTTTGAAAAAAATGTTTACACATTTACAAATGTATTCTGAAAGAATAAGAATAGTTACGTGAGGAAGTATTGATTTTGTCTTTTTATATGTTGGCTGGTGAAAGAACTTATCATATGCTTTCATTTGATATAACATTAAGAATTAAGAAAAACAAAAAAAATACAATGAAAAAAATGTATTAAATAAGATACTAAATAAATATACAATTTCTTTCCCTTTGCTGCCATGGATATGCTTTTTAAACTCTTTTGAAAAAATGTATTTATTAAATGTGGTCACAGGTGAGTAATGCATCCCCTAAATCTATCTGCTATGTGATATTGGACATCTGCTATGAATAAATGAACTGAGCGTGGGCAAAATCTTGTGTTGTAGCCCAAATGTTTTTCCCTCATCAAAAACCTGGCTGAAGAGGTTTTATATGTCATCCATGCATATTTCAGTAATCTTCTATTCGAGTCCTCCTTACAGTTAGCAGTACGATCCTGTCCAAGACTCAGCCTATGTCACCCATGCTCCCACACGACAATTCTCCATAAATATACAAAAGTATGATACGAAACAGGGAGGGGGGGGGTCAGAAAGTTAAAAACAAAACAAAATGTATAAAATGTGAAACATATAAAACATGTTGATACATTTGTTTTCAAAACAATGAAAGGTGATCTAAATATGTAATGCGTGAGCAATTAATACCACATAGAAGTGTAATAGCCCCTCTTTAAACTTATGACCAAATACAAGCTCCGATTGAGATGAGGAAGTGTCTTATGTCAATATCAAAACTCTGCAGGACTGAATCAAATCTCTGCAGGACTGTCTCAGGGATGTGCAGACTCGGGCAGTGTCAGTGTGAGGTCCTCTGTCCTCTTATTGTCGCCCGCAGTGAGGACTCTTGGGCTGATTGTGGACTCTGTGTTCAAACTAGACAAGCACATTAGCTCTGTCATAAAGTCCAGCTTCTTTCGGCTGAGGCTCCTTGTAAAGTAAAGCCCTATCTTCCACAGGCAGATTTTGAAAAAGCAATCCACGCATTTGTAACATCACGTCTGGATTATTGTAATTCTTTGTATGTGAGGCTGGACCAGGGCTCCCTGCAGCACTTACAGAATGTCCAGAACGCTGCAGCTCGTCTGCTGACAAAAACTAAGAGACAAGAGCACATCACGTGTGCTGTGTAACCTGCACTGGCTCCTGTTTCATATTGATCCAATTCAAAATGTTATTGATTGTGTTTAAATGTGTCACTCTATGGGTCCTCTTTATTTGAGGGAGTTACTGCAGCCCTCTACTCCACCCAGAGCCCTGAGGTCAGCTGACCAGCTCCTGCTGCTGTGCCCAAAGCCAGGCTCAAGACCAGAGGTGACAGACCCTTTTTTTCCTCTTGTTGTGTCTACAATCAATCTCTAGTCATTTTTGTTTTCTTTTAGTCAGACAACTTTGCTAGTGAGATATATTTACCTTGACAAGTTTGGGCTGCTAGCTGCGAGCCATCCTCAGAACTGTCACCAGTGTCAGTGGTGATGTGTCAAATATCAGCTGTTGTTACTTCCTGAAGCGTGACGGACCTGGCAGGTCGTTCAGACTGGTCAATCTGGCCATCCCCCCTGCTGAGACTGACCACACCCCCTGCTCAGACTGACCATGCCTTCTGCTGAGACTGACAGCACCCCCCGGATCAGACTGACCACGCCTCCTGCTGAGACTGACCACACCCCCTGATCAGTCTGACCACACCTCCTGCTCAGAGTGACCACACCCCTGATCAGTCTGACCACACCTCCTGCTGAGAGTAACCACACCCCCGATCAGTCTGACCACACCTCCTGCTGAGACTGACCACGCCCCCTGATCAGACAGACCACGCCCCCTGCTGCCCAGTAGTCTCTGGAAAAGGGTGTCCGCTGTGTGTGAAAGGAGGAAGACTCTGACCACCACACATATTGCTAATCTTCATATCCATTCTTTAAATGTTTAGTTTATTCTTAGAAATAGAAGCAAAAACGTATTTGACATAATCATCAAAATTTGCCATTTTACTTATTAAGATTCCGCTATGCTTTGTTTTTTTGATGGTTATTAATGTGAGCAATTATCAGTATATTCTACATTCCAAGAGTGAATTTGATCAAACAAATCTCAAAAATAAGATCTGATGTGGCAGATTTTAATATTCCCTGTTCTGCTTTGTGACTATCATAATTAAAGACAAGATAAATGTAACCAAAACAATCATTCTCTGTCAAATATGTAACCAACAGAAGAGCTCCCAGTTCTTTCATTTACTAACTTTAACATGCGCAAAAATACTGCTAGCATGTAGCGCTAGCCCCCACTAACAGGTATGACTATGATGACTTTAGGACGCCGCACCTAATGCTAATCGCTTAGCAAAATTTGGCTGTAGCCACGATTGACTGTGTGAACCCTTCCATTGTGAGTGAGTATCGTTATGATTTAGAATTCCTCATGGTTTGTAATTTCATTTCCAAAATAAGAAACTGCACAGTAGTCATCAGGTTGTAATCATGATGTTATGGCTAATGTTTCTATTTAAAGGCCCTGAACCCGATTTTCTCCCAAGTATTTGAACAAAATTTGTCCTGACCCAGTACAGATATATTGTATAAACAGCTCTCGTGGTCAAAATAAGTCAGCTGTGTACTGTCTGCATCTTATTATATAGCGCTTTAGTGACCGACGTGCACATTAGCATGCTAGTTGTTGTTGGCTTTACCGCCAAAACTCTGCGCTGGCCTCTGAGATCTGCAAAAAGCGCTTATAAACTCATCGCGGTGAATAGTTAGGATGCTCAGAATGCATGAGGTAAATGAAAAAGAACTTTGTACCACTGCCAACTGTTAAGAATGAACTGTTTTGTTTTTTTGTTTTTTCAGTCTTTAAGTTGCACAAACTTCCCTTGAAAAACCTTCTTCTATCTTCCGTCTGGACTAATTGACCCTTTTCCCGATGACGCTTGAGATGTCATCGGCATATTGTGACTCTCCGCTGGGATTGTTTACCAGACGGCCCCAATCTCAGCTGACTGGCCTCACGACTCTGCAAGTTCTGCAAGTGTTTCCATGGCAACCAAGTGTAGTATTGAAGAAAGAGAAGCTACAAACGACACAGAGAGAATTATCGTCTCGCTCTCTCTCTCTAACCCGTGGCATTTGCCTTTTTTCAACTTGTCCACACAGGCTACCATAGCTTACCGACCTCAGAAGGGACAATACAAGCGGCATTAATTTTCTAAAGTCGTTCGCATGCTATTGATTTATATAAGCAATTTGTTAGACTCTCTAAGCTGTAAGTGTCTTAAAACGGTAAAACAATATAGTCTTCTGCAGAAAGTCGATTCGGGAAGAATAACAACCAAGCCAAAGGACTGTAATGAGGCCCTTTAAGACCCGAGCAAACAAAATGTACAACTGTATTTTAAACTTAAGCTATCTCATTTCCTTTTGCCTTAAAGGTGGATTATGAAACTTTTTTTGATGGAGAGGACAGCACCTGCTTTTCTCAATTGAAAGGCTATTTATGTCTGAAATGTTTCACAGTATGGCATTAAACAAACTAATTATACCTTGAAAAACATATTTTTATTGGGAGCGTGGTCACCCCTCCGTAGATCTTGCCTTTTGGTGTCACCTGCTTGTCTCCATGGAGATAAGTTTAATGCCATACTGCGGAAGATTCCAGGGAAAGTCATTTCGTCCATATGAACCGTTAATTTGTAAAATGCCGTAAGATACAACGCAATGACAACTGTGTTTTGTATTTCACATGATTGTGTGATGCAAAATAGATGTTTTATAGCTTTCTACCATGTTATAATGTTGTTCCCTCATCAAAAACATGCCTGAAGGTTTTAAAAGTCATCCATGCATGTTTGAGTAATTTAGCGATCTCTCCCGGGCCCTATTCAAACTTTCTTTATGGTTAGCTGTAAGATTCTGCGCAAGGCTCAGCCCACAAGCCTATGCCACACTCCCACAGGGCAATCCTCCATGAATATACAAAAACATGATACAAAACTGTACAGCAACTTCACAAACCTGATGTAATGTGCGGTAGTTTCACTAGTGGGATGCAGCTGATTGAAGGGGGAGTGACTTAACACAGGGGAACAAAGGGAGGGAAACTCAGAGCGTCAGAAACAAAAGTGAAACTTATAAAACGTGTTAATTCGTTGTTTCGGCAAATATAGCATTTTCAAAACAATAAAAGGAAACATGGGGATCTAAATATGTTATGTGTTAGCAGTTAATACCTCATAGAAGTGTAATAACCCCCTCTTTAATAACATGACACTTTAGCCTCCTCAGTCTCTCCATCTCCTCCTCATAACTGCCTTGACCAGATTTTTAAAGTAATATGTAGCCTGCTCTCTTACAGTTTTAAAAAGGTATTACAATCACAACTGAACCTGGGTTGCCAGTGCAGCCTGTAGATGTGTAGAAGACACATAGTTTGAGAGACTCACGGCTCATTCTTAAGAACCAAAACACCAGATTGTAATTATGAATCAATCAGAATTACAGTTATGTCTATGAATTTTAAAATCAAAATCTTACATATGGTTCCTTTAAACTGCAAATTCAAAGTTTGTTTTTTGTTTTTTGTTTTTTAATGAAATGTATGGCAAGTAGTGTTTCTTTCTGTTTTAGTTGTAGAGAAACTTGTAAAACTCTGAACTTTTGGCAATTCCTGATGTCTGGAGCGTCAGCCTATTTAGTTTTAGCCTAATATCTTATTTTTAGTCAGTTATGTAACTCAAACACAATAGACCTACTATTCACTGTAGTGCCGCAAAATTGTCATGCTGCAAGTATAATTAAAGAGAGATTGTTTTACCCTGCACTGTCACATATGAATTGTGGTGAAACATTGCCCCCTGAAGGCAACTGTGTGTGTTACATTTTGTTGATGAGGGGATTTTTCAGGAGGGCTGAAACTAACAATGATTTTACTAGTCAACTAGACAAGCGATGATTTCTGTTGTACATTGAGGTTGAGAATATATTTTGGCAAGATTAATGTACCAAAATGCATATGTGAAGGGTTCTACATAGAGAATATTTACAAATTAACTGTAGCATTGGTAAAAAAGAAAAAAATGTGTATTCTTTTTTGCCACTAAGTTTAAATAATGCAGCAGTTTTTGATGTTTTTTGGCATGTGTTTTATAGAGTTTAGATAGTTATTAAAATGAACAAATATTTTAGTAATTCACAATTATTCAAATAAATAGTTGTTGTTGTTCAGTCACAGACAGAGGAGAAGAAGAGATAGGGTAAGCATATATGTGGATAATTCCAACAGTAGGAAAACTAAGCACAAGTTGAAAGCTGCAGCCTGATCACCCTCTTCAGGGTCACTGGTGTTGCCCATGTGAGCACTGAAGTCCCCCAGCAGCAGAGTCCCAGGTTGGTGCACTGTTCAGTACCCCGCCCAGAGACTCCAAGAAGGCCAGGTACTCTGCACTGCTGTTTGGCCTCTTGTTCACTGGGGTGAACTCCAACACATGGCAGCTGAGCTATGTGGCTATAAGCCCACACCAGCCCACCACCGCTCCCCACAGAAGTGTAGAGCCCATCCTCTCTCAAGGAGTTGAGTTCCAAAGCCCAACCTGTGCATGGAGGCGAGGCTGACTATCTCTAGACGGCACCTCTCAACCTCTCACACAAGCTCAGGCTCCTTCTCCCCACCCACCTGGAGAGGGCAACTATGACAACCATGGCCCTAGATTTGGAGGTGCTGATTTTCATCCCAGCCAATTCACACTCGGCTGCAAACAGCCCCAGTGTATGCTGCAGGTCCTGGGTCGAAGAAGCCATCAGCATCATCTGCAAACGATGACATCCTGCGGTCCCCAAACCGGACCCCCTCCAGTTCCTGACTGCTCCTAGAAATTCCTTCCATAAAAACAATGAACGGAACCAGTGACAAAGGGCAACCCTGGCAATTTCCAACGTGCACTGGGAACAGGTCTGACTTACTGCAGAGAACACAGCTCCTCCTCCGGTCATACAGGGACCGGACAGCCCTTAGCAAAGAGCCCCAGACCCCATACTCCCGGAGCACCCCCACAGGACACCACGAGGGACACGGTCAAATGCCTTCTCCAGATGCACAAAGCACATGTGGACTGGTTGGATAAACTCTCATTAGCCTTTGAGCACCCGATGGAGAGTATAGAGCTTGTCCAGTGTTCCGAGACTGGGATGAAAACCACACTGCTCCTCCTGGATCTGAGGTTTGACTATCGGTCGGATTCTCCTCTCCAGTACCCTGGAGTAGACCTTACGAGGGAGACTGAGGAGTGACTGCCCAGTAGTTGGAGCACACCCTCCGCTCCCCCTTCTTACACAGAGGGACCACTGACCCTGGCCCCCATGTGATGTTGTAGAGACATGAAGAGTCATGAAAATAAAGAAAAAACAAAAATGAAAAAAACGTGTCCAAATATTTGACTGGTTGTGTATCTCCATGTTTTTGACACTAACGAGATACACAGAGGTGGACCTGCTCATTGACGTTTACCCAGACAAGGTAGAAAAGGGTGGAATACTGATTTTATGTTGCTGCGCATTTACTAAGGCAACACATATGTAGGTTTATTATTGTAGCATTGTTCATTTAAAATATTAAAACAAATTTACACTGTGCACTGATGGTTAGTTGTTTTTAACTGTTTTTTAAATACAAACCATTTACAAAAATCCAATAATTTACTTAATGTTTACTCATCACAATAAACATGGAGCTAAAGTAAGGCTTTAGTCATGGGAACACGCAAAAGGGGGAGGAGGAGGAAGCTGTTTTAATCATTGAAACTGGCAAGCCAAATGAGAGAATCATGTGAGGCTCATTCTGATTTCTGATTGGATAGTCGCCTTGAGAATCAAATCACCCTATGACAACATAGTAAAAGTAATATTGAAATTTGAAATAAAAATTCTACGTCCGTTTAAGTTTATCATGAGGTTTTTTCGTACACTCTCTCATGTAAATAATTGTTTTTACAGTTTGATTTATTTATAGAATGCCAATGAAGACACACACACACACACAATAATGAAATATGACACTGAAGCTTTTATTTCATTTTAAGTGTTCAAATGGTTTAAAGGTGCCCGATGTAACTTTTCTGGTGGGAAGTTTTCCGCTGTTTGTCTCCAAGGAGATATCTTTGCTTTGCTTGGAATATTCCATAGTAGTGCATTACATCTATCTTACGTGTATTCAATTGCAGGTGTTGTATCACAATATAGTATCAGATATAATAGTATCAGACCTGGAGTTGTGTTTTGTTTCATTCACACATGTTTAACACACAAATCCTGCATATTTTCGCAGAGCTCTTCTCTCAAACTAAAAACACTCTGTTCCACCTTGTGATGTCATGTGGTAATACAGGAAGTGCTCCACTGTGTTTTTAAACTCCATACACCTTCACTAGAATCATTTGGATGATTTCAGCCCTGAACTTGTCAATCTCTACAGAACAACCTAAAAGGAGCTGTTAACTTGAAAACTACAACTTCATGACATCACAAGGAGAACAGAGCATTTTGAGCTTTGGAGATGTAGACAGACTAATAATACAGGATTGATACAAAAACATAACTCTGTAGCTAACTAACAACTAACATGGCTAAAAGCTCACGAGTCGATTTTGTGTATAAATCTATAGGACCTTTAAGGTAATTAACTGAAACTAAAGCATTCTAACTATAGGCCACTAATCCTCAAATGCTGGGTTGGTGAGTATAGTTTTTTGTGACATTTAAATCTGTTGGTATTGCAATACTATGTAAAAATTGTATAAACCTGATCCCATCTAAGAAGCTCTGTGCTACATTAAAATATCCTGCATTCAAAAATTTAGCTGGAGGACAGGACTGTTCTGTGGTAGAATTTGCTGGTTAACTGTCAGATAGTACATTTGTCTACCTAATTGGTGGTTCATATCTCTGTAATTACTGGGCCAATCCACATGGAACAAAAACTACCACAAAGTTCAAAACCTTCTCTGTCATAATAAATAAAAGCGAACAACTGTATTTTTTTCCACAGTAGCTTCAGAAAGTGGTGCCATTTTTCAGCCCAAATGCATCAGTGTGGTCAGTGGAAAGGCTTGTCACACAATTGATATGGCAAGTTTGTAAAGACAATTACTGACAAATAATGGTAAGCTTCAACATTTGTAGATCACAAGTTTGGATATTTCTTGTGAAAACAGTCAGTCTCAAAGTTACATCCATGGGTTTCAGAATGAGAAAAAATTAGGACCGTTGCCATAGTGATGGAAGTTTCCCTATCCGGAATACACACAAAATGAAAGTTTCCCTATCCGGAATACACACATATATATATACAATATTTCACATCAGGGACACGCATGGCCCAATCATATCAAAACAAATATGGCTGCTTACGAGGAAAAAAGAAAGGAAAAAAATATGTCAAGGGACTGAAATATATTTTGGATTTCTGCAGAATCAATGAACGAAGCACTAAACTCTGAGAGAAATGTCATTTTATTCAAAATGATGGGTGACCAGTGAGCTCCTTTTGTTTCTCATTTGTCACTGAAATAAACAAATTTGATTGGACGGTTGCGTTTGCTTCTGGCCTGAGGTGCGATGGAGAGAGTGGCGACCAGACTGATATCCGTCTATAAAAAATACAGAGATATCGTTCTTCATCACATTTACACTATCAGAATTGCATGTGGCTATAACCTGAATCCATCTTGTACCAAACCTATATTAAAGTCTGAAGTGGTAAACAAGTTCTCCCATAGGCCTCTTGTGTGTTTATCTTGTAAAGGCTGCTCACCTGAGACGTGTGAGGGCAAATGGAAATGGAATGTAAACATTATAGACTGAGACAAGGAGGCTCATTTGACTTTGGGAAATACTGTTTTGACAGCACGAGGTGTTTGTGGAGCGAGCGACGCACAGTCAAATCAGCAGGGCAGGGCCTTTCGTAACCACAACCTGGAGTCTGGAGTTTTCTTTACACAGTTAAGACTGTACTGTGCTTTTTATTTTTTTTTAACCTAATCAATTGTGTGATTTTGGATTCATATAAAAATAAATAAATGTTGACTCTACATAAATAAATTATCTAATGTTTTCCATTTAAAGCCACAGTATGTGACTTTTTAGCAAAAATAGACTAAAACAAAAGTTGTTTTTTTTGTTTTTTTTGTTTTTTTTTGCTTGTTTGTTTTGTTTTTCATTCTGATTGTGTTTATGAAAAACTGAAAAACATGCCTTAGTGAGCAGGCATGCTTCTCCACAAACCTGACTCTTATTTGGCCAGGTAAAATAAAATAAAAAATAAAAAATATCTCCATGGAGAATGTTCCGAAGTATGGTTTTAACTTTCTATTTCCATGGAATTATGCAGGTGATGAGCCACCTTGAGAAAGTTACATAATGCACCTTTAAATATCCATGTACAATGAACATATTATAAATGGATCACCTCAATCTTAATCTAACTGAAAATCGTTGGATCAACATAAAAAATAGAGAAAAAAGGTGAAATATATTTATTTAGGGACAACATTACATTTTTTGGAGTGTAGTGTAGTTCTTTAGTTCTTTCTCAAATATAAACAACCCAGAAGGCATAAAATAAATGTTGATTTAAAGCAGGGTATCCACTGCACGATTTTGACTGTCTGCTATGAAATATTTATGATCGTGGAGAAAATCTTGAGTCATAGCTAAAAATCGCAGCTCGTAGTTCTTAGATTGAGAGCCGGACAAAGATCAAATTTAGAACTGTCGTATGATTAAAGATGAGCTGCCACTGACATCAAGCTTGTCTGATATTTTAGAATCTTGATCACAGAGTGAGCCCTCCTCTCACTGCGTCTGCGATCAATCTCTGTATCCAACATAAACTCAAGCACTCCTCAGAGTAACAGCAGAAGAGCTCTGCCATGAACCAGACCATTTCTCCCCTTTTCCCTTTGATTAAGTAACTTTTACAAACTCGAAAACACCACTGGCATGTAGCGCTAGCCTCAGCTAATCTGTACAGTTACGGAGATGTAACCACATGGAGCTGGAGCCTGATATTCGCTCAGACAAACTTTGGTCACAGCCACAACTGGTCATGTGCACCATCGCACACTGTGCATGTGTGCTGTCGTTAAATTCCTCAGGTTGTGTAGTGTGACATTCAACTATCTTATAAGACAGGCAGTGGACATCAGGCTTAAGATGTACTATGTTTACTGAAAATCCTTGAATAAAGCCTTTCCTTGTTTGACCCATATTTCTCGTCTTTCAGTTCTATTGGGACCAAGTTTGAGGAAACCTAGCTGTAGGATTAGCCCTAGTGCATGTTGTAGGTTTATGGAGGAAACCCACTCAGTCACAGGGAGCACATGCAAACTCCACACCAGTGTTTGTCAGCTGCTGTCATAGCTTTAGTCAATGTGGTATTTTGCTGAGAAAAACTAAACAAAAGGTCATTTTAATATAATGAATGAGGATGACAACCATAGCTTAATGTTTTGTTGACAAATAAAAACAAAGCAATTAACAGAGGGAACATATGGAAAGACTAAAATCCACAACTCCACAAAAAGCATGCTAGGATTTTACTAAAGCTTTTTGCAACTGTGACAGAAGCCATAGCTAGCAGACGATTGAATGTGAAGTATTTTATATCTTTCCAAATAAAGAGTTGGGCTTGTTGCACTCTGCACTGCACAGATGGAGCAGGGGAACATTCCATCTGGTTAGGTTAAGGGCTGACACTGGCCTGTTAGCATGTGGCTAAGCTGTCTTTAGTCACTGAGGACACTGCACTCACCTCCATGTCCCTCATCAGGAGAAAAGCTTGTCTTAAGCTTAGAGGTCGACTGATCTGTTTTACCATGGCCGATACCGATATTTTAGAATCCAGAGCAGTCAATGGAAATAAGTTCTGCTGATATTTTTGGTTGTGTATATATATATATGACCAATTTTTAATATTTTTCCTCAAAATATTTGATTTGAAATGACAACAAACACAATTACTGTCTGCATAATACAAGTTGAAGCTAGCAGAACTGTAAGGAGCATGTAGGTGAGTTAGACTGGTGCTAAATAGGAAGAAAATTAAATATTAACAAGAGTTAGCATATCCCTTTAGTTTTAGCATGTCATACCTTGCTCTATCAGCGAATGGAGGGGTGCTGTGGGAGAATGGGGTCCTCTTGTCCAATCCCTGTATGACCGGAGCAGGAGCGTATTGTCCACAAAGTTTAGTATAGTAGATGTGTTCTCGACAGGGGCGCCCTTTATCACCACTTCTTTTTATTATTATTATTATTTTTTTATAGAATAGTTTTGTAGGTTTGTTGTAGGTGTTGACGAACTAAACAGATAAAGGTTGGGTGCAGGTTGGTTTCAGACAGAGCATGAATAGAGCTCGATCTAAACTCCTCTAATGATCTCGGTCAGAAGCGGCCGATTGTGTTTCCCTGCTAGTCACTCCTTTAAAGATAGATTTAGGGTAGTCACATGAGACGAGCTCAGAGTTGAGCTGCTGCTCCTTCACACTGAGTGGAACTCGCAGTGGTGGCGTGTCATTTCTGATAGCTGTTTATGTTTTTGTAGTTGTAATGTTAGAATTGCTAATTATTAGTTAGTATATATTTAGTAGGCAACACATAAAACATACTTACCATAATTATATTTTAACTAGTTTATAATTATTCGTGGATGGACAAGAGCAGCAGATGTAAATAGTAAGTAAATACAGGTAACTCCATAACTGTTGTGCTACCTTGCAACCATTCTGTAAACTCTTGTCTAATTCTAGTAATTATTTCACACATGAAAATATACTACCAGTCAAAAGTTTAGACTTTTTAATTTAATGCCATACATCCATCCATTTTCTTCCGCTTTTGCAGGGCCGGTCGCAGAGGCAGCATTTTTAACAGAGAGACCCAGACTTCCTTCTCCACACACACTTCCTCCAGCTCCTCCGGTGGGACCCCAAGGCGTTCCCAGGCCAGCCGAGAGACATAGT
>KN483908.1:30684-41279 GCA_000787095.1 Periophthalmodon schlosseri
GATCTTGTCCTTTCGGTCATTACCCAAAGCTCATGACCATAGGTGAGGGTCAGTACGTAGATTGACCGGTAAATCGAGAGCTTTGCCTTTCGGCTCAGCTCCTTCTTTACCACAACAGACCGATACAGTGACCACATCACTGCAGACGCTGCACCGATCCGCCTGTCAATCTCACGCTCCATTCTCCTCTCATTCGTGAACAAGACCCCGAGATTACTGAACTCCTCCACTTGAGGCAGGGACTCTCCATCCACCCGGAGAGAGCAAGTCACCTTTTTTCCAGTTAAGAACCATGATCTCAGATTTAGAGGAGGTGATTCTCATCCCAGCCGCTTCACACTCGGCTGCAAACCGCCCCAGCGCCTGCTGCAGGTCCTGGCTTGATGAAGCCATCAACAGCAGAGCTTTACGTCATGTTAAAATGCTGTGACCTCACCAAAAAACATACCTGGAGTTGTGTGTTGTTTCATTCACACATGTTTGAGTAACCCTTTAGTCTGTCTACATCTCCAGAGCTCTGTTTTCAAGTTAACAGCTACCTTTTATCTCTTGTTCAGTAGAGAACATAGAACAGAAAATGGGATGTATAGGTCCTTTAAATATTTCAAAGTCATTATTCAGCCAAACCACAGTGTTAGCCCAGCCTAGGCCTTTACCAGCATAACGCATGGGCCTCCAGACAGGTCCCTCCTCACAGACACGCTCCATGACTGCTCCTCTGGGACTTTGCATTCACTTTTGCATCAGTGCCAATCACAGAGAAAACAATTTTTGGATGTTAAACAAATTTCAAAAATATACATATACAGAGAATAGCTTACAGTCATCATCAGTCTCCTCTGGAATGGCCACAATGTGCTGCCTCATCTTTTCACTGCTTGGCAAGTTATTACAATTTTTTATAACTTATTTTTTTACATTCAGTACAACGTTCAGTATTTTAAATAATATTTATATAGGGGAATTGCGAATGGTATGTGTTCTTTTGTTTGTCACTACCTAGCTTTGAGTAGTGACTATTGTGTAGTTTTTATGCCTATGTTTTTGACTGGTTTCAGATATTGCATTACTTTTCTCACCTCACTGATCATTTTTTCCACCAAATGCATCAGAAAAGTTGGGAACAAAATCTGTGAGGAATGTTTATGTTTTTATCAAATTTGTTCTTGATTGTCTTGTATTTTTTATAGGTTTATTTTTCCAGTTCCAGTTTGGGGTAGCTGCGCCGCCTTCTACAAACAGTACGTGCAATATATCTGCTTTAAATAATTTAAATAATTAAAATTAGTTAAATTATGAATAAATAATTGTTGACTCACCATTATACTATTTCCCTTACAGCTACCACCATTGCACCAGGCCCATGTGATCTCTATATCGCTTTAACTGATTCTTGGCGCAACTTTGCCTACACCTTGGGGAGTCACTCAAACTACGACAGTGGTTTAGTGAACCAGTGGATACGTTTTAAGGGAATTGGAGGCGACCGAATCGCCACTTATTGTCATTGTACAAGTTGTGGTGGTACTGTCTATCCCGTTCATGTGCCTTTCGCATATCCAAACGCCACCCACACTACAATGATGGGGACTGCCTATCTACACTACTCGTCATGTCAGTCTCATGCTCTTGCAATGGAAGTGATGTATTGCCCTGGCGGATTCTTCATTTACAAGTCTGTGACACTTCCAGTTGGAAGTTCAGGCTTTATAACATGTAAGATTCCTTTTTTTTTTTTTTTTTTTTTTTTTTTGAAAAGCTGTGATGTTTCCCTTTCCCCATTTTGTAAAAGCAGCACATTGTGTAGAACCATCTGTACTGCTATGTAGGGTTCTCAAAAGTACTGAAATCTAGACTCGATATTTGAGCAGGTATCGATACTAAAAAAAAAAACACATTCACAGGGCAGAAATGAACCTTTCCTGAATAGATTTAGAATGATCTTGAGCTGTATCTGAACAAGTATAAGACACATAGACTAATATACGCCCATGGAACCTACCTGGACCACTGAGGGATTACACAGATAAGACCTATGGTAATATAAAAGAAAGTTCTACAATTTAATGTTGAAAATCACATTCTGTTGTCTAAAGTAAGAGTCTTTTTATTATCATCGTGGTATCTGAATCGCTATTGAGCATGGAGTGTATTCTTTAGTATCGTGACAACACTAGCGTGTAACACGAACAAATCATCCATGCGACAATTAGCAAAGTGCCGAAAGGTTTGCTAAAGCTAGGAACAAGTAATTCCCCTCCCCAGGTTCTTTTTAATAGAAATCTGAAACACTTTATGGCACAGAAATCCAATGTTAAAAATGCGATTTTTAAAAAAAGTGATTAATAAACTTTTTTAGATGATATGCCCAACACAGACCGTTTGACAAATCTTTGTTTCCTCCCTCACAGATCATCACGTGTGCACGACAAATTCGTGTGGGCCTCTAGCTAAGTGCACCGAAACAGGAGGCTGTGTTTGCATCCCTGGTTACAGAATAGATTCAGCGGTTCAACCCACTCCGGATTCTTATGGTTGTTTAGGTAAGTATTTTGCCTGGGCCAGATGTGTCTTCTGCTCAGCTGGCAGAAGTCCAGAACATAGACATTACTTTTAACAGCAAATCAACAGCAAACACTACAGTGGTGACCTAGCAGTTTATCGGGTGTCCCACGGCTCTTTCATATACTTTTTAACCGCAACGTTTTGGCTATTGTATCTCTGTGAGTGTTTTGCACTACTACCAGAAACATGGCAACTTTCCATGATAACGGGTGTTTTGTGACTTACCTTACTGAACTCTATTGACCCTGAAAGTAGAGTTATGCCATAATTCTATATACAGATAAGAGTTTTGAAAGCATAGAATTCTATCGAGTTATTGTATGATGAGCTCATAATAAACATTAGCTTTTTGTTTGTTCAGAGATTGATGAGTGTGCTGAGACTCCGACGATATGCGGCTCCAACTCAGAGTGTGTGAATGATCCAGGGACGTATCACTGTCTCTGTCTGACGGGATATCAACCGACCAACACTTCAATGGCACCTAGTGGATCCAACCCATGTATAGGTAAGGTACAGCAACAAAAAACTGCTACTGTAGTTGATATAATATGCACATTTAACTCATTTAATCTAGGCATGTTATAGTTTTATACTAAAACTACTAAAAATAAATCTTTTAATGTCTGTACATCTTTATGGTGTTTTGTGCCTTATGGCTATGTTCCTGATTTTTTCCATGTATTTGAGGAAAATTTGTCTTGCCCCAGTACAGATATATTGTATAACATCTCTTGAGGTCAAAAGTTCGCTGTGTGCTGTCTGTATCTAATTAAAAAGCATTTTATTGTCCAACAATCAGAAAGTGTGTGTTAGCATATTATTTGTTGTTAGCTTTACCATCACGGCAAAACTCTGCACTGTGGTCTCTGAAAGCTGTGAAAAGGGCTTATAATATAAACTCATTGCTGAGAATAATTAGGATGTTTGGAATGCATAAGGTAAGTGAGGAATAACTTTGGACCACTGTTTGCAATGCAAAAGCACACATATTTTAGCATCATTGCTAAAGTAAACTGTGCTGCTTTTTGTGTTTTCAACATTGTTTACTCCTTAATGTTACCTGTAGAGGGCGTTTCTTTATCTGTGAACTACTTAACTAACTAAACAGGACCTACTAATGCAGGTAGAAGTGCAGTAATTGTAATAAATTTGACCAAATAAAGTTTACTGTTTGACATTTGTTTCTTATAGATATTGATGAATGTTTGGAACCAGTTTGTGGATCATACGGTGACTGTACCAATACTGTAGGAAGCTTTGTATGCACTTGCTACGTCGGCTTTGAACTTATTGTGAAAGGAAAGCCACCATGTCAAGGTATGAGATTATAAAAATACTAATAATAAGGAGTGGGTGATATTGAGAAAAATGTATATCTTCATAATGATATATAGATGATATTTGAACACTGTATCAGAAATGTGCTAAAATGTGCCTGTAAATGTCTTGGTTGAGGTTCAAAACTAGCACAAAAAGTATACATATATATATGATGAACTAAGTAAGAGCAAAAATATCAGCTTATACCCGTGTTTTGGGAAATTACACTATAGTTTCTCTTTTTGAGGTCATTTTTTATTGTTTTAAATATAGATGAAATACTCAACATTCCGATTTTGCGTAACGTTAAAACATCAATTGCAATATCGTCAGTCTTTCAATATATCTCCCACTTCTACTAATTATTACTTCCGCCATGTGTTTTAAGTAAGATAAATTATTATTAGCTAGCTTGGCAAACTTTTAGAACCTTGCACTGAATGAAGTTTATTTGGTTGAGGGGCTAGTTGGTTAGCTAACATTTTTGCTAGCTAACTTGACTGAAATCTCTTTACTTTCCATTTCTTAGACATTGATGAGTGTTCGGACAAAGGTTTATGTGGTCCGGACTCCATTTGCACTAACACACCCGGATCTTATAACTGTAAATGTGAAGTCGGCTACATACCAACGGACGAAACCATACCGCCAGACCGGAACAACATCTGCATAGGTATGTCCATTTTTTCTCCATTTTTTTCATCAACAAAAATATCACTGTTGAAAGAAAATTTGGTTTCAGTACTTTGTTGTAAATTTTATATTTTTAAGCCAAACTGGAGAAAAATCAGTTGTCTGTTGAGTAAAAATTAAAAAATAAAATGAAAAAAAAAAAAAAAAAAAAAAAGTAAAATAAGAGTCTGGATTAAAAAAAATGCCAGGTGGCGGACCCCTCCACCTGTTGCTTTGTGTACTTTTAATACTTTTAATAAATTTGGTCTAATATGTAAATAGAAATAATAAGGCAAGAACAAAAAAGAAAGAAAGTCATTTTTGTGGTAGCTTTTTATTGTATTTTTATTTTTTAGCAGAGTATGTTTTATTTCAATAAAGCCAATGATTAGCTCTGCATTCTTTAAGTTTTTGAGTTAAATCATGTTTCAGATCACTATATTTAAATCATTGTTCAATCAATCGCTGTTTATCGCAGATCTGGATGAGTGCGAGAGATTATCCATAGTGGTGGATCCAATCAAAAAACGTTTGGAAACCGTCTGTGGGCCCAGCTGCAACTGCACCAACACCATTGGCTCCTACTACTGCACCTGCTACAACGGGTACCGCCTCAGCAACCCAAGCAAGATGGCCAGCCGTAGCAATCCCTGCCTGGGTAAATGCATTCTCACTGGATCCTACACTTATTTGTTTATCAGTTATGTTTTGGGGTAGAAGTGGCTGAGTGATACAGAGTTAGCCCAGAAACTTGATGGTTGCTGGTCAAAGCTAACTCCCTGTTAAATCTCAGCTCCAACTGTCCATACTTTTTACTACCACCACAATCAGATACTAATCGATACTAAAACTAGTACCGAAACTAGATACTGATTTGAGAAGATATTGATAATAAAAAAACTCACATTCACAGGACAGTAATGAACCTTTCCTGAATAGCTTTAGAATGATCTTGAGATGTATCAGAACAAGTATAAAACACATAGACTAGTATACGCCCATGGACCACTATGGAACCTACCTGGACGACTGAGGGATTACACAGATAGACCGCATGGTAAATAAAAAGAAATACAATGATTTAATGTTGAAAATCACATTCTATTGTCTAAAGAAAAAAGTGTTTTATTGTGTATTATTGTGGCATTGGAATTGGTATCGTGCCTATAGTATCAAAATCAAGTTTAAAATTTTTACATCGGGATATGGCCCGAGGTGATCCAAACTCAGATGTGACTACAGACCATAGACTGTATATATAAATGGACATAGCTAACCTGCTAGCCGCCACAAGTTAAATAGGAAGTGAGCATGGGCGCAAAGTGGTTCCTTCAAGCTCTGGTTACAATTGACTTAGAAAAAACATTGCCCCTCTCTCGGGAACTGTTACTGGCAAACTCGTCATTTTGGTCTTAAAATTTTCATATTAACCCACTCTACATGACCCTTGTGTTTTGTATTTTGCTATTTCGACCCTAAATCATGATATGAGCATTAATAACAGAGCAATGAGGCCCCTTCTTTCCCCAAGGTTGCTCCCACTAGCGGTTTGTTGCTTCAACATCCTCGCTACTGATTGCCTCTTTGATTGCTATGAGACACGTGCTTGGAGTTCCAAATATGGTCACTGGTTCCAGATTAGCCGCTATTTGCTAGCCTCCATTGTGCTATCGGTGACGTTGCACTCACTTAGTCCCCTTCTTTATACAGTCTATGCTACAGACATAGAAAACCACAACTTTTACATATTCAGTGTTGACAACATTTTCTTTTTGACTCTACAGATATTGATGAGTGCCTGGAAACACCTGGTATCTGTGGTTATCAAACTATTTGCACAAATTACCCAGGCACGTTCTATTGTTCCTGCCCAGAGGGGTTCTACCCTAACACGGGCTTGTACTGGACAGTAGGGATCACCTTCTGTGAAAGTAAGTTTACTCTTTCCTCTTCCCATTGCCATGACCATGCAATACAGTTGGATTAATAGTATTGTTCAACCCAGATGTTCAACTCATGCTAAATCAGATGACACCCGCAAAGGTAACTATATATATATAAATGATGATATAAATGATACAATGTAGTCATAATACTTATAGAATATAGTCATATAGACTCTTGTAGTAACATGTTTATAATAACTGCACACAGCCTGATTCCAGCTTCCATTTTCTAAAGTTTACTGATTTATGCAAGATTTATGGAGCTTGAAACAAAAATGTCATTGTCAAACTGTAGTAGCCCACTATATTTTTGGGCCTTATTAGCACAGCATAACTTTAGACTTAAAGGTGCACTGTGTAACTTTTCTGAGGGTTCACAATTGCTTGTCTCCATGGAGATGTTATTTCTTTGCCCGGAATGTTCTACAGTATGACACTAAACGAGAGCCACTCAAACTGTGTTGGACCTCTGGTGGCCGCTGGTCCGCCAGTGCCCCCTTGTTGTCCTAGTGGTTTTATTTCAGTGTTTAAATTTCCACTTGATCAGTTTTGAAGATTTTCAGTTAAACCTACACATACAGAATGGAAACAAACTGTAAGTAACGCGCAAGGCGCTTAATTGCCCGTCATTCATAACTTCACTGCGTGACGATAGCGAAGGCGTGTCTTTGCAAAAATGCCTCGTCTGATTTGCTTTGATTGAAACACTAAACGTTCTGTTTAATATGCGCGGGAGTCCAAGTACAACGTGAAAACAATCCCCAACCGGGGAGTGTTTCAATTACAAACGGTCCAGTCCTCTTTTGGGCATGACGCAGGTCTAGCAAGACACTCAGTTTATCTGTTGAGCCAGTATGCTTCGCAAAACAGACCTATCCAGCTGTTTTCTGTTAACGATGGGTGCCACTCCTGTCAAGATAAAGCATATTACATTTACAGTGTACAGTGCAACTAGCAATAGCAATCTCCAATGCATTAAATAAAAAGGGATTAAATGAGGCGTAGAGGTGAAGATTAGTTAAATAAATGCAACAAATTGACGATAAATTGGAATTAGTTTAGTGTTTAGCATTCCAGACCCCTTTGGAAGGTTGTACCTCCAGTGGTCCGCTTTGGAGCCCTAAAAGGGGGCGGTACCCCATACCGGCCCTATGGAAATGAGGCTATAGACCCATGGGCAGAAGTCGGATTATGCACACAGTGGCACTGCACGTGCACACGTGGGGATGTTCGGTGGAACAGGGAGACAGTCACGGACACACAAGTCAAGAAGAGAGGAGCAAGAGAAGACAGGTGAGGAGGAGTGCCGTGGTGTCTCCCACCTCTCTTAGCTCTGTTTCTATCCTTAGATTAGAAGCCTTCTTTGTTCTGCAAGTTGGACAAAAAGAACTGACTTTGTCAATATCAAGCCCCTCTCAAGTTACCGTGGAGCTCCTCTCACTCATGTATATGAATGTAAGAGAAGTGTGATTAAAATGCTTAACTGATAGGCTTAAGTCAGGTTTTACAAACTACTTTGAAGATTTTTATTTATCTATTTTTTTAATAACAACAGTGCTGTATAGTTATTTTTCTTTTGGTCTTAATAATTAAACATGAATAAGCGCAATCTTAATCAAATTTTTTTTTTTTTATTGGAGTTGTGGGGCGGGTTTGCTTTTTAACGACCTGATCCTTGGTCTGAAAAAATACTGGACTAAACTTATCGATCTCCATGGAGACAAGCAGGAGATGCTACCAAGCAATATTACAGTCATATGTAACTTATAACCTGTTATTATGTTATTAAAGGTCTTTTTGAGCAATATAACACCCATAATTGAATAAATGCACTTTAGATATGTTTAATGCCATACTGTGTAACATTCCAGGCAAAGCAATAACATCTCCATTGTGGCGGACCCCCCACTCAGAAAGCTATACAGTGCGCCTTTAAGAAATATTTTATGTTGCTGTTGGCTGTTTGTGTTCTTGTTCGCTTTTATGCTAATTTTGAAGCTAATCGCAATGTCCATATAAAGAGCTAATCGCTATGTCTTACAACTAAGCTAAGCTCATATTTTAAAGCCATCACTGGTGCTGCAAATAAAAATATGCACATCCCGTTAGTGCACACCAAACTTAACTAGTCGCTTCTATTTGGAGCTTTTGTTTTGTAGGGCTGGGGTCGCTTGTTTTGGGCTTTTTTTTCAAAGGTATGGTTGCTTGTTTTGTTTACAGGGACAAACTAAAGAAGGTATCTTCTTTGATAGAATTGATCAACAACTGAAGAATCTCACCGAAATACCAACACCGGTAAGTTTGTTACACACTTCATATTTAACGAATGTTTTCAAAATTGAGCTGGTCGTTATATTTGTTTTCTGTTCTTCCCACAGACCATTGCGAACAGTTTTTCAGCAAGTATGGTAATAATTACATATCAAAAGTACTAGCCTAAAATGCAAGCAATTTTTTGAGCTACCTCAAATGTTGCTGCTCCTGAAATATTTAAGAGATCTTAATTTTTATTTCTATACTTAGATAGTAATTTTACATTTTGTACATGGTAAATCCCCATTTTTATCTAAAATTACTTAAAGAAGGGGTATTATGCAAAATCTATTTTTTTTAGCTTTGTTACAACATAGTCCCCTCTTCAAAAACATGCCTGAAGAGGTTTTAGATGTCATTCATGCATGTTTCAGTAATTTAGGGATGCACGCTGACTGTGTTGTGATAGTGCTCTGAAGGGGGAGTGAGTTAGAGCGGAGAGCAAAGGGAGGGCCAAAAATGAAAGTGAAACTTATAAAACAATAAAAGGTAACATGGTGATCTTAATGTGTTTTGTATTAGCTGTTAATGCCCCATAGTAAGTAAAGTAAGTAAATATCCCCTCTTTAATTAATGTCTGCACTTTGCTTCGGAATCTTAAATTGTTCAACTCTATAACACTGATTGAAAAAGCTTGTCTGTGCTACAATGTTTACCTGTGTAGGAAGTGGCTGGGGTCGGGCCACGTGCCAGGTCTAGCCAGGTGAGTAGTTCCGGAAATGCTGAAGTGGGCAGCGTCATTCTGGGCCTTTCCGATCGCTTGGTTGGCACAGTAGTGCAGGAAGATTATAACCAGACCAGCCTAAAGGTCAAGAATTCAGCAGTAGGTAAGAAACATGCTCAACAATATTAGCAGTACGATGTCACAGTTTGTTAAGGGTATCTAAAGTGATGGTAATGTCTATGGTAGATTTAAGTGTCGAAACCTATGGGTACTCGGGGGACAACACGAACAAGCCACTCGCAGCCAATGGGAACTGCATGGATATCAATATGGACATACTGGCTGAAAATAACAATGGTAAGGTTGTGCAATTAATCAAGTCAAGATACAGTCCTTTGAAAAAGTCCATGAGCTTGGGCTTTTAATCAAGAGGTCTGCAGCAAACCTTCTGAGCAGAGTTCAGACTTAAGGGGAATCGATTTTTTGTCTGTGTCGAATTCCATGGACTTAATAAAGCAAAAAGTCTCATTCAGTAAATAAATATTAAAAAGTATATTTTACTTTAATAAAATTTAATTGAAAACAGCGATCAATCAATATGAGGGGAGTAATAAAAGCCAAAGTTGAATCTGTCAACTGGACAAAAACTTGGCTTTTATTATTATGGATCAGATTTGGACGACTGAGGGATTACACAGACAATATGAGGCGAGAAAAAAACTTACCGTACATTTTTATTGCCATTACGCTCAGCGCTAATGGTAAATCTGTTAAATAGTGTCTCTCAAATGGTTTTTGATACATTTTTGTTTTACCTTCATTGTACAACCCTATGTAAAATACGTGAAATTGTACAAGCCTATGTGAAATACCAAGACCAAGTACAGTACTTAGCGTACGTACCATACTCGACTTGACTTGGTGTGCCTTAACCTCGCTTTCCCACATTTTTTATGCTACCTTCCTTAAGTCTGGGCTTTTTAGAACCTGCTTCTTCCTGGTTCCAAGTGAGATGAGTAAGTACTAAAATATGAGTTTAACAGACTGCTGGCCACTGATTTGCCAGTAACAAAAAGAAATCGGGGAGACGGGTTATGGTTCCAGACAGTTTT
>JACM01045011.1:0-17755 GCA_000787095.1 Periophthalmodon schlosseri
ATTAGATCAAATTGAACAGGTCAAAACCATTCTATTGAAGTGTTTTCCTGCTGGCTAAACACAACACATTTTTAGCACATTTTCAGGCAGAAATAAGGTCAGCGACAGAGCGATAGGACGGTCCCAGCTAATAGTGTTGTCCCGATACTAAAATTTCAAACTGAATTTCGATACTAAGGAATAGATTCGATACTCAATACCAACTGCGATACCACAATGACAAAAATAATTAAGACAAAAGAGTGTTATTTTCAACATTAAATCATAGTACCCGTATTTTCTGGACTATAAGTCGCGCTTTTTTTCATAGTTTGGCCGGGGGTGCGACTTATACTCAGATGCGATTTATATGTGAAATATATGTTTTTTCTTCATTATTATACTTTTTTTTTTTCTTATACTCCGGTGCGACTTATACTCCAAAAAATACGGTACTTTGTTTTATATTACCATGTGGCGTTACATCTGTGTAGTCGCTCAGTCGTCCAGATATGTTCCATAGTGGGCCATGGGCGCATACTAGTCTATGTGGTCTTATACTTAACTCATCGAACAACTCAATGTCTTGGTGGGTGAAGTGTCTTGCCCTAGGACTCAACGACCGTCAGTGTGCAATGCAGCAGTTATTCCTTTCGATTAATCAGCTAGTTGTTTAAAACACGAACGGCCGTGAATATACTCATAACTCTAAATGTACACGTTTCCTGTGTCAGTTTCATGTATTTACTTCTCTGTCCAAGTCGTAAAACATCTTCTCTTACCTTATGGCATGTTTTGGACTCTGTTTATTGACCAGTTTATGACTGTTCAGCTACTAAATTAGTTGACAGTTATTTCAGTAATCGATTAGTTGCGATTAATCGGTTTACTTGTTTCAGCCCTATTTTCAGTAAATGACAAAGAACCCAACCCTTTACAAAAGCAATATCTCCACGAAGATCTCCTCACCACATTCAAACCTGTTCGTGACTTGGCTCCGCAATACCTCTCCGAGCCGCTCCAAATTGCCACTCCCTCTGTCTCTTTCCACTCCTCCTCTTCCTCTCCCCAGCTCCCTGTTCCCTCTGCCCGTCTTGTCACCGTGGGGAGCCTTCAGCCGCTCCGCTCCCCAGCTCTGGAACTCACCCCCACCCGACTTCCGCAACATCGACTCCCTTCCTCTCTTCAAATCACGACTCAAAACTTACCTGTTCGGACAATCCTACACCAGATTTTTATGTTTTTAACTTGTTCTATACAGTGTCCTTGGGTGTTTTGAAAGACACTTTAAGCCAAATGTATTATTATTATTATTAACATAGATAAGTGGAACATTTCTAGCAAAGCAATAACACTAGAGAATCCATTGTCTGACCTTGTGGCTTCATCTTTGATAAATGGGGGCTCATTGTAGCTGCGTCTGGATATGTGCCAATTATGCAATATCCAAGTCTAAATAACCACAGTACAAGTATATATCTAACTTTTGGCTTCAACAGCCGAGATTTCTTTCATAACCAACGTTTACAATAACATAGGACATCTCATATACCAGCGCATACCCCAGCAGAGGTGGGTAGTACTCAATTACTTTAACTTGAGTAATCTTTATGTTGACAATATCTCTTCTCTTGTGAGTTTCAAGCCATGTTATAATGTATAAAACATACCTGAAGTTGTGTTTTGTTTCATTCACACATGTTTGCGTAACACTTTATTATTAGTCTGTCTACATCTCTAAAGCTCAAATGCTCTGTTCCACCTTGTGATGTCATGAAGCGGTAGTTTTAAGGTTAACAGCTACTTTTCACCTTTAGTTCAGTGGAGATTGGCAATTCCAGAGCCAAAATGATCCAAATGATTCTAGTGAAGGTGCATGGAGTTTAAAAACACAGTGGCGCACTTCTTGTATTACCACATGACATCACAAGGTGGAACAGAGTGTTTGCTGTTTGGGATTCAGCCTAGATATGCAGAGTTTGTGTGTGAATGCAACAAAACTCCAGGTACGTTTTTGATGAGGAAACAACATTATAGATCAGAAAATAGCATAATATGGGCCCTTAAAGCTTTAAGTTACTCTTACTCTTTTTTACTCTTACTTTACTTTGTCCTTCTACTTGAGTAATATTATTTTGAAGTAACGTTACTCTACTTAAAAGTACAATTTTTCACTGCTTTACCCATCTCTGTTCCCTCACGACGCAATATATCTACTCTCCCTCTGGATAACGTTAAAGCTACAATCTGACAGCAGCAAATATAGAAAAGTTACACACTGTTATCCTAATGTGAAAACGCATTACCGTGACGACAGAGGCTAATCTTGACGAGTTGCGCGCCACATTCGGTAATACGACGAATCAAGGGTGCATTTGAAGGTGAAGGGGAGAAGCGCGGGGTGTAGGGGGAGTGAAGATAGGAGCGAGTAGGTGAAGACAGATGCTTCCACGGCCCATCTGGTCCTATCTGCGCTACAGCTGCTACGGAGGCTAAAAGTTCAGCTAGCGTCAACCCGCGCTTCCAATCCATCACTGTTTAAAGCAACGCGAAGGAGCTGTGTTCTGCGAAATGGACTCTCTGAACTAGCGTCGTCACGATACTAAAATATCAAACTTGATGTCGATAGTGAGAAATAGACTCGATACTCAACACCGATTCTGATACCACGATGATAATAAAAAAACAGCCTTCCTTTAAACAGCAGAATGTGATTTTCAAGTTGTAGTAATAGTAGTAGTATATTTTCTTCAGTCATGAACTTAAAGGGCCCATATTCTGCTATTTTCTGATCTATGGTATAATGTTTCCTCATCAGAAACATCCTATTGTTGTGTTTTGTTTCATTCGCACATGTTTAACACACAAACCCAGCATATTAAGGCTGAGTTCTTCTCTCAAACTGAAAACACTGTGTGATCCACCTTGTGATGTCATGTGGTAATACAGGAAGTGCTCCACTGTGTTTTTAAACTCTGTACACCGTCACTAGAATCATTTGGATGATTTCAGCCTGGGAATCGCCAATCTCTACTGAACCTAAGGTAAAAGGTGGCTGTTAAACTACAGCTTCATGACATCACAAGGTGGAACAGAGCATTTTGAGCTTTGGAGATGCGGACAGACTAATAATAAAGTGTTATTCAAACATGTGCGAATGAAACAAAACACAACTCCAGGTATGTTTTTGATGAGGTAACAGCATTAGAACATGACTTAAAGCTCCCAAGAGTCACTTTTGCGTAATACAGGACCTTAAATAGAAACATAGATTGATCGAAGACCAAAGGGGTTTAGGCTGAAGTGAAACTACTAATGAATGCCTCACCCTCGTTCAGTTCAACATTACATCATAGTACTTTCTCTTATATTCCCATGTGGCCTTATATCTGTGTAATCCCTCAGTCGTCCAGCAGGTTCCATAGTGGTCCATGGGCGTGTATTCATCTATGTGTCTTATACTTGTTCTGATACAGCTCAAGATCATTCTAAAGCTATTCAGGAAAGGTTCATTTCTGTCCTGTGAATGTGACTTTTTTTAGTATCGATACCTCCTCAAATGAGTATCTAGTTTCGATATAGTCCTAGCATCGATTACTATCTGATTTTCGATACTTTTGGCAACCCTTCTATGAGATGATGAGGAAACGAACGCGACGGTACCAGCCTCAGCGGAGTACACAGCTTGGTGAAGATCTGATTGGAGGAGAGCGGAGGACACGGGATGACCTTGATAGTATCACATGATCAAGCGGCAGAGCCCTTGTTTTCCACTGACAAAGACCCGAATGAGCCGGCCGGGAACCAATATGGCCGTCATTTGCATTAGAATGGCCTTAGTAAAGATATGGCTACTGAATTATACAAGATATCATATTCCAAAGGTCAAAAGGTCATCATATTTGCTTCAGTCTTTGTTAGCCTCTGTTTACAATGTACTGTCATAGATAAATCAGTTTACCTTAAAGTAACCATGCAAACGATTTTGATTTTAAATTTCATAAACTTGATCTTGAACTTGATTGTTCAAATCAAATATAGCTTTTACTGATAACAATTGTAATGCAGGTCAAGACACAGGCAAAGCAGGTTAAAGGTGAGTATGTAACTTTTCTGGTTAGAGGAGGTATTTTACTACTATGGGGTATTAACTGCTAAGAGGGGTTCAAATAGGGCTCGGGAGAGATAGCTAACATCCTCAAACATGCAGGGATAACATCTAAAACCTCTTCAGACATGTTTTTGACGAGGAAACATCGTTATCACTTGGTAGTAAGCTAAAAAAAAAAAAAGATTTTGCATAATACGTCCTATTTAAGGGTGCACCACCTGCTTGTATCCAAGGAGATTTTTTTGCTTTACACATTCACTACAACAATTCAGAATTACAGAATGGACTGCACGGAAGACGCGAGTCTCCCGGAGCCGCGTCCCGAAGGAGTGAGCCATTTCTGGCCCCGAGTTTGTCCTGTCAGCCGCCCCCTACCCCCCTCCCCCTCCTCTGACAGAAGACATGAGTGGTGTTACTACGACAACCGGTCTGCCGTGTCCATCAAAAGCTCCAATATGTCCCGCTTTGGAATTGGGTTCAAAAGTCCAGGACGAGGTCAAAGTCAGTGGAAAGTAACAAAGTACATTTTGCGGTGGATACTTTTACCTCACTATATTTGAGAGCAGGTACTTTCTATTCCACTACATTTTTGAATTGGACTGAAAAATAAAAAGTACTTTAGTTGTTTCCCTTCTTATTTACCCTCTGAAGCTGTATTTGGAGTGATCTGCGCATGTTTGAACAATCTTTAATCGCTTATTTTGAAGACGCCATATTGCCGATCAACCACCGTTTTCACCGCCACCGGCACACGCCCATTGCTCTGTACTTACTTCGTTTTCCAATTAAATTTTTTAAATCAGTGATACACGTAAGATTCGGCAGCGCCACACAGTCATTTCGGCGCAAATGAAACAAAATCTGCTACTCGCTAGTGTGACGTGCAGTCGGGCCCGGGTCTACAGGGCTGCAAAAGGGCGCGTTGCAACCTCACTTAAAAATGTTTGCACCCTCATTTTGGGCGCCTAAAATAATGCCACTTAATGTTTGCACCCCTCTGAGACTCAAATGCACCCTCAGTCAGTTTGGTCTGTGCCCGGGCCCGTGTGCAGCTATCCGTAGGAGATGCTGACAGCTACACGGCTCTTTGTTGTGATGACATTTACGGAGACTTCAGCTCCCATTGGGCACCACAGTTTTTGTTTCTTGTTTCTTTCATTAAGTCATATTAGATCAATATTGCGATTTATGTGCAAATTATAACAGAATGACATATGGGTGTCACAGATTATAACTATATAGCAGACACAAGCACAATATGTTTTCTTTAACATTTTAACAGTTCTCAAAATCACTGTTAAACACATTTACATGGGTACTTTTACTTAAGTACATTTTTTTCCATGTGATACTTTTACTTTGACGTGAGTACTTTTGCCTCTCTATCTCTATTTTTACTCAAGTAACAAAATCGAACAATACTTCCACCACCCCAACTATAAAGGTTACATAGTGCACGTTTGAGCATCGTTCACGCTAACTCAAGCTAATAGTGACGAGCATGAAATGCAAATGTGCATAACAGACGACTTGTGGACTCAAATCAAATCACCACAATAAATCTGTCGATGGACTTTAAAAACACAGAGGAGCGCTTCTGGATTACCACCAGATGACATCACAAGATGAAGGGCAGCATTTTGAGCTTTGAAGATGCAGACAAACTAATTACCGTTTTTTTTCATAGTTTGGCTGGGGGTGCGACTTATACTCAGATGTGATTTATATGTGAAATGTTTTTTTCTTCATTATTATGCATTTTTTGGCTGGTGCGACTTATACTCAGGTGCGACTTATACTCAGGTGCGACTTATACTCCGGAAAATACGGTAAACAGGATTATTCAAACATGCTTGAATGAATGAAACAAAACACAACATGAAAAACAAACCTGTTTTTTCATGTGTGAACAACATTCTCTCATATTTAACAAAAATAAGCAAATTGATCATCATGCCTCCCCTTTAAACTAATGATTTATTAGGTTAAAAATGATTCGGTAAACAATATCACAGCCAATTGAATTCCGCAGAGGGAGGTCAGCGCTCTTAGTTGCAGAATGATGAAATTGCGAAGCAGTGATTAGATGAAATATGGAGATTCTCGTGGAGAAAATGACTGGTGGCAGCGAGGGAGTGCGCAGTAAATGAAAAGTGAACAAACAGCAAATAGTGCAGATAATGCCCAGCGCGACACAATGAAGACGGATGATCGGGACTACCGCACTGGAAAAACACTCTCTCCGGGCTGGAACATTATGGAAGAAGAAAGGTGCGTAATTTGCAAACAAGTACGTGTGGAAAAAGCAGAGATCAGTAGAGTGTTGAAAACAGGATTTAAAGGAACCGTATTTAAGAATTAGATTTTAGATTTCGTAAACATGACCTAACTCCAGAAACAAGGTAAACATGATACTTTTACTTCACTACGTTTGAGAGCAGGTACGTTCTTCTCCACCACATTTTTGAACTAGACTGAAAAGTAAAAAGTACTTTTCATATGTTTTGAGGGGTTATTTTTACGACGTTCGTGGTGACATCCTGACTAAAGGTTTTGAGTTCAAGACCTGGCATTGAACAAATGAAAACGTATACATCAAATACAAAAGAAAATCTGGCCAAAAATCTGCACAATTCTACTACATTTAAAGCAGACCTATGATGCAAATACGAGGTAAACATGTTCAAATCAAATATAGCTTTTACTGATAACAATTCTAATGTTGATTTATTCTTAATTACAAAAACATTTCACATAATGGCCCAGTTGTTTATGTTATAATTTGGTGTTTTGGTTCTTAAGACTATCCAATCAAAAAACTGTATGAGCCTCACATGAGTCTCTCATTTGAGTTACCAGTTTCAGTGCTGAAATCCAGTTGGTTTAAACCTAAAATGCCTCTCTCTGATCTGAATTCTGGCCTGTCCATAATGATAATGAGAAAAACTTGCATGTGTCCTCTATCTGCAGGTTAAGGCTCTGGCAACACGGACTCAGTTGTGATCATAGTACCTTTTTTTAACTACTAAGGCCTATATGCGGTTTAAAGTTGCACTGTGTATTCGTGGTGGAGGCCAGGTCAAGTTACAGGTCAGATCCCTGGAGGCGACACCACTTATGGTAAGAATGTCTGTTTTGCAAGGTATATTTGAGCAATAAAAATGTACTTGAATAAAAGCAAGATAGATAAGTCTAATGCCATACTGTGGAACACTCCAGACTAAGCTCCATGGAGACACTTGAAAAGTTAAACTTTGTATCTTTAAAGATCCTATATTAGTGTTCAAGCATTTTGACTGCTTTTGCGCATTAGCCTTGGTCTAAATAAAGCTTAAGAAAATAGCTGCTAGCTTCAATGTTGACATGCATCTTGGTGAAGGTAATTATGATCTAAATGACTGTATGACCCACGTGAAAGTTTTGGGTTTTTTTTTTTTTTTCCAATAGTCAATTAGACACAATTAGCATCTAAATAGTTGTAACAGCCCTTCTTTAAAGACACAATGTAACTTTTCTGGTTGGAGGTCCACCAACAGCTTGTCTCCATGGCGATATTATTTCTTGGCCTGGAAACTTCCCTTGTATGCCATCAATCGTATCTGTCTCCATGGAGTAAAGTAGTAGTAAAGTCGGCTCTGTGGAGAGGCGACCCCGCTCACAGTGAGAATACATGTTTTTATTTATATGACATCATTGCTTAAATATAAATGAACAAACAAAGCATATTTACCAGGTATTTTAGCAGTAGAATAACATAAATGCAAGATGAATAAATTAAATACCATACTGTGTAACATACGGCAAGTATTGACATATCCATGGAAACAAGCTAGTTGCGGACACCCCCCGTTTGCCTGTCCAAACTGTGTAAATGCGTTTATTTAACCGTATACTTCTAAGAATTACTAACGCCCCATTGTAAATAACTTGAGTAGTGACACATTGGCGCTCCCTCCGTCCTCCAGTGCCTCCTCTTCTTGCTCTTTTCAGCACTTTTCTATCTTTCCCCGCAATGCAGACACAACCACATTCCCACATTCCTACCCATCTCTCATTATAAATCTTTAACGGAACCAACACGGATAAGCAAAAACATCCTTACCAATGAAATTCAGAAGTCAGGAAATTTTCGACCACCTCCTATTGTCCCAAACTGGCTCCCATAGATCGTGTTTGCGTGACAACGCAACACTGTAGAATGCCTTTAGTTTGAAACAGAGCTGGAGGACAGGTCAGAATTATATCGTGGAATTTCCTGTTTTTCTGAATTTTCAGATTGTAAGTTTGTTGTGCTGGTTTATGGTTAATATCTCTGTTTACTGAACCTACCCATATGAAACAAAAGCCAGCACAAAGTTCAAAATATTCTCTTTAGCTTCAGTAAGTGATGCCATTTTTCAAACTCAAAAATGTTAGTTGAAACGACAAGCCATAAAATTAAAACCCCTTTACCCAGTTTGTTCCATGTATTTAAGCAAATTTGTCTTGCCCCAGTACAGATATATTGTGTAAACAGCTCTTGAGGTCAAAATACGTCTGCTGTGTACTCTCTGCTTCTACTTATAAAGCATTATATTGTCCAATAATCAGCAAGTGCTTGTTAGCAGGCTAGTTGTTGTTAGCTTTACCGTCACGGCAAAACTCTGCACTGGTCTCTGAAAGTAAAAAAAAATCATTGTAGTGAATAATTAGGATGCTCAGAATGCATAAGGTAAGTGATGAATAACGTAAAAGTAAAACGTACTGTATTTTCCGGAGTATAAGTCGCACCGGAGTAGCCAAAAAATGCATAATAATTAAGAAAAAAACATATATTTCACATATAAATCGCATCTGAGTATAAGTTGCACCCCTGGCCAACTATGAAAAAAAGTGCGACTTATAGTCCGGAAAATACGGTATATTTTAAGCAACAGTAAAAATCCGGTACAGTTTCTTTAATATGACAAGTTTGTGAAGCTAAATGATGATTAGGTTCAACATTTGTGGACCATAACTTTGGATCTTTCTTTCAAAAGCATTAAAATCTCCCAAAGAAATATATAAACGCTAGCTATAGCCTCAGTGCTCAAGGGCTTTTCCTGTTATATAAGCTAGCGTTGTGGTACTGTTAGCAGGGGCAGTTGTGAGTTATTTTCTCACAGTAGCCTCAGAAAATAGGCCCTGTACCTATTTCTTTTTCCATGTATTTGTCTGCATTTAATTATGAAGAGTTTTATTGTCTTCAAGAAGTAGGAGTTAGCATTGCTAGTTGTTGTTAGCTTTACCATCATGGCAAAACTCCACACTGGTCTTTGAAAGCTGTAGAAAAAAACAAAAACAAAACAAAACGTGAATAATTAATACAGTAAGTGAGGAATAACTTTGGACCACTGCAAACTGTTTAAAATCACGTAGTTTTTCCCATTTTTAAGACAGTAAAAATCAGGTACAGTGCCTTTAAGTTCAACATTTGTGGCTCGTAAGTTTGGATCTTTCTTTCAAAAACAGTACATCTCCCACAGAGTTATATAGACCCCTGCCCTCCATCTGACATTATGACGTCATCAAATTCTAGACTGTGAATGCAAACCTATAGCCTCCGCGCTCAAGGGCTTTTCCTGTTATGTAAGCTAGCGTTGCAGTACAGTTAGCAGGGGCAGTAGTGAGGGTGTTCTCCTGGTTTTTTGCTGTGCGCGGTCCCTTCGGTGCTGTGCGGGGGAAAGTGGGTCATCGCTCAGGCATCCAGAGAATCACCTCTACACTGTGTGGAAGTGCGGGAGAGTCCAGGGGAGTCCACGTCCTGGAAAAGTCACTCGCAAGGACGCTTTTTGGGGGGATTTTTAGAACGCAAAGTTCAGGGGCTTGGGCAATGCTCAGAATGTAAGGGGAAAAGGTGACCGTGGTCTAAACTGGGGAAAGGTTATTTTCAGAAATGTAACCTAATTATTACCAAGTACAGACATATTTTAGTTCGAAATGGCACTGAGGCAGAACTATGGGCAGCTGGGAGCTATTTTTTTTTTTTAGCTCAAATTGGCTTCTACGGCAAAATGGAAACTGAAAGTAGCTTCTCCGTTGTTGCTGTGACTGTGCAGAGCTTAGCTAGCTTGTTAGCTAACAATAGGTGGAGATAAAGTATACTTCAACCAACCAATGTAACCTAATTATTACCAAACACTGGCATTATTTTTGTTCGAAATGGCACTGAGGCAGAACTACGGGCAGCTCAACAGACAAAATGTGTTTCTTTGCTGTTTTGGCCTAATTTTTGACCATGGAGTTATTATTTTTTTTTTTTTGCTCAAATTGGCTTTCTACAGCAAAATGGAAATTGAAAGTAGTTTCTCTGTTGTTGCTGTGACTGTGCAGAGCTTAGCTAGCATGTTAGCTAACAACAGGGGGAGATAAAGAACACTTCAACCCAACCAACTGTGAAGTGAATGAATAAACTCACGCAAACACTCACTCAAACACCTAATTTAGTCATGGACAAAGTAAGGAAGTGTCTTGCCAAAGGACACAACAGTAGTATGCACTTGGTCAGAGCAGGGTCTGAATCGCTGACCAGTCGGGTTGGTGTGGAGATATTCATTAATCAGACCTTTACATATTTTGAAACCCATGGGATTTTTGTATTAGTTTTGTTTCTCATATTTCTGTCTTGTCTCAAATGTATTTTTCGATAATCAGGAAGTGCGCATTTGCATGCTAGTTGTCGTTAGCATTACCGTTGTCGTTAGCAAACCTCAGAGTTGTGAAAAGCATTGGTAAACCCATCACTGTGAATAAGGCTTGGAACGCATAAGTTAACTGAGGACCACTGAAAAACTGTTTTGAATGAACTAGTTCCGTTCTTCTGGTTTTGAAGTAAAAATCAGCTACAGCAACCCTTTCGAAATTAAAAAGAGCTGGCTTCATCCGTAACTGCTACCGTTTTGAGCTCTGTTTAATTGAAAAGATTGCATATACTTGTTGTACAGTCCATTCGGTCATGTTGAGTGCGTGTAGCAGAAGCAAAGAGCTGAGTCAGGCTTCATATGGCCAAAGTGGACATTAGATTTTATCACTGAACATTTAGAAGATTTGAATTTTATGAACTGAAAAATTAGCACATGTCAATCCACCCTCATCGACATACGGCTAAAGCAGATTGGCTTGTGAGCACACTTGGCTCACAGTTAGGAGGTCCTTGGAGGGTTAGGAGTTAGGAGGCTTTTTGTCAGATTGGTTCGTTTGGTTTTTAAATCAGCACAACCAAACTATAGCTGCTTTTTCCAAAACTTTATCAAAGATGTTCGAAGATTTTGATAGCCAACAATCTTTTGAAAAGTTTGGAAACAGTTTATCATGGTTGCCGGTACAATTCCTCCACGTAACTCTTACCGACAACAATTCAATTCGTCCAGCTCCTCCGGTGTAATCCACAGGCGTTGATGAGCATGTGGATTGCGAAGTGTCTGGGGTGAGGGAAGTCTGGGAGTCCCTGCTTACACTGCTGCCCCCGCGACCCCTCCCCGGATAAGCGGAAGAAAATGGATGGATGGATATGCTCATCAAACATAATAAACCAAAAAAATGAAAATCAGTAAAACCAAAATATAGCAGCTTTTCCAAACGATATCAAGAATTGTTGACACCGTCCAATTTCTTGAAAATTTTTGAAACAGTGTCATGGTTTCCGGTACAAATCCTCACCACGAATATCATAGACTTTGAACTGGTATAGTGGGAAATTTGATGCACAATTCATAATCTCAACAAACTTGATAAACCGAAAGAATTATATCAGATGAACCAAATACAGCAACTTTTTCCAAAACCTTATCAAAGACCTTCGAAGATACCCAACAATCTTTTGAAAAGTTTGGTACAGTTTATCATGGTTTCAGGTACGATTCCTCAACATGATTCTTACCGACAAACTGGAATTTTTTATGTACAATTCACATTCTCAGAAAAACATAATAATTTGCTGATTTTCCCAAAAAAGGGAAAATCAGCAAAACAAAAATATAGCAGTCTTCCCAAAATCTTATCAAGGATCTTTGATATCCAACAATTTCTTGAAAATTTCGAAAAAGCGCATTGAAGTTGCTGGTACAATTCCTCAACATTACTACACTTTTAGTAGGTACATGGAAAATTCCCATTCTGAACAAACAGCTGAACCAAAATGCCATCTCTCCAAAACATGATCAACAATCTCTTAAAAAGTTTGAAAAAAATCTATGGTTGCCGGTACAATTCCTCCACAGGACTTTGGTGGACTTACCGATGTGTAGATGTAGCCGTCGCTGTTCATGGCCACGTATAGTCCCGTCTTGGTGCTCTGGATGGCCACTATCCGAAGCCCCACAGGAATCAAGTTGAACTGCACTGCAAACACAACAACAACACAGTCTAATGAGCATAAATGAAAGTGCCCTACAACATATGTAACTTTTATCAACATTTTACAGTAAAATAAGGTCAACTGGTCATTGAGGTTGCAGAGGCGGTACTAACAAAAAGCAGATTATGCCCCCACATGAGGTCCGACAAACCACCTCATGTTTGAAAGACCATTGCAAAAAACGTCTACATAAGTTAAATAGACGTGAATATGTATATGAATATTGACTGAAGGTTGCTAGATTTAGCTGCACAAATTTTTTTAGCTGCACTAAATTTTTTGGGGGGGGTCATTGGATTTGGAGTAAGAGTTTTTGAAACAATTCTCTTGCTCTCCTTTTCAAACATGTTCCAAAATCCGCAGACCGTGCTTCTCTCAAATGCCTCTAGATGTGCTCACAACATAGACTGGACATAGCTAACCTGCTGGCCGGCACGTTCCAAACAGGAAGTGATCATGGGCGCACTTCCGGCTCCATCGACTTTGGCTCCAATTCACTTTACATTAGAAAACTGTGGCCTGTATCTCTGTAACTGCTGCTGTCAGGCTTGTCATTTTGATTTTAAACTGTTCGTATTAATCCGCTCTACATGATCCTGGTGTTTATTTCGCTATTTTGTCTGTAACTCAAGATGAACATTAATAACAGACAAATCTAGCGCTTTCTTTCCTCGAGGTCGTTCCTGCTAGCGTTAGGAACAGGTTAAGTGACAAACCAGCGGCGCGGGCGGGAAGGGGTGTTACCTTCAACAGCTTCGCTTCAGATTGGCTCTTTGACCACGAGTATCATAGCAACCAGAGTTCCAAATATGGAACTCGGCTCCAACTTCGCCCCTGTAACTGTTAGCCTCGATGAGCTTCATTTGACTGGAGCCGAACGCTGTGGGTGACGTCACACTCACGCAGTCCACTTCTTTATACAGTCTATGGTTCACAATATGCTCTCTGAATAGAATCCTGACTCTAAAATGTAAAACGCAAGCTCAAACAAAAAAAAAAAAACAACAACATTTCAAGCTCTTTGATGTTGGTTCCAGAACATGCAAACTACCCATAGAAAAAACAAGATTCCAACTTATAGGACCACTTATAAGTCACCATATCCCTGCGCCAGCAAAAGCTTTACCAGCTTCACCACATTATACAGTGACACGCTCCTTTGTATTCATGTAACCCTGAAGCCCCTCCTCCCTCCTCCTGTGGAACCTTGGTTTTACAGAGTGTGCATAAACTTCAACTATAGCCACTGTTACACATGTTGGCGGCCCAAGGCATTTCCATTCAAGGTTGTGCCCAGGAAGCATCCATCTTCTGGAGATGTGTCAGAGGAACCACAGCCTTAGTGGAGCTGACAGAGGAGACATCACATGATCAACCCAGGTTCAGTTGTGATTGTAATACTTCACAAAAGAAACACAAAAAACAAAATACAGTAAGAGTGCAGGCTACATAGACTTCCTTTAAAGGGCTCATATTACGTTATAATGTTGTTTCCTCATCAAAAACGTACCTGGAGTTTGTTTCATTCACATGTTTTATACACAAATCCTGCATATTTAGGCTTTCTCTCAAACTGAAAACACCCTGTTCAACTTTGTGAGGTCATGTGGTAATACAGGAAGAGCGCCATTGTGTTTTTAAAGTCCATACACCTTCACTAAAATCATTTGGATGATTCCAGCCCTGGAACTGCAAATCTCTACTGAACTAAAAGTAAAAGATAGCTGTTAATGTGAAAACCGCTTCATGACATCACAAGGTGGAACAGAGCATTTTGAGCTTTGGAGATGTAAACAGCCCAGTAATGCAGGATTACTGCATGTGTGAATGAAACAAAACACAACTCAAGTATGTTTTTGAGGAGGTAACAGCATGTACTAACTTCACTAAAAGCTCATGAGTCAATTTGACATAGTATAGGCCCTTTAAATGTCCCCCAAAAATGAATAATCCAAGTGCCAATATATTAAAAGTAATCATATTTCAAGTTAATCCCATTTTAGTGAATGCATTTTCTTTCCCATTGCATTAAATAACCCTAATAAAAAGTCAACATTAAACATGACACATAAGATGACAACACAACCTGTCACAAATACAAATGACTAAATAAATGAACAATTGTTTGGTGGGCACATTACCATCTGACTCTGTTAGGAATCAATATTTAATTAAAAATCATGAGACATAATGGATGGTCATGTATGTTTCAGATGAAGGACAGACCGTTAACACCCAACTATGACACTAATGAGTCAACTTCACCTGGTCGAATATTTGAAGGGGAAATTATATGTTACATTGACTTTTATGAGCTTATATTAATGTTCTAACGGTGTTACTTCACCATAGTGTTGACTCAAAGTTGTATTACAATCCATTTTCACCTTCTCTATGGTAAAAACTGTGATTGTAGATTAGTCAATAAGGGACAAAACAAATATGGCTGTTTATGAGGAAAAAAGAAAAAAAAAAATTCCAGGGGACTGAGGTTAGAGGCGTGACTGAGGACATGGTGAACAGGAAGGCCATTGTATAAAAAACACAGAGAGATGTGATACTGGACTTGTTAGACAACAAGAATAATCCAAAAAGCCTGAAAAAGCATTCACAGATTTTAACCTAAGCTTTAGTGACGCTAACTTGTCCTAGTTTCCCACTTAGACTGTATATAAGCGGACATAGCTCGCCCTCTACCGCTGCATTCCAAATTGAAAGTGAGCATGGGCGCAATTCGTCTCCATTGACTCTGGCTCCAATTCACTTTCTATTGAAAAACTGTTGCCCCTCTCTCTGTAACTACTGCGGTCAGGCTCATCATTCTGACCTCAAAATGTTAGTTGTAACCCGCTCTGCATGATCCTGATTTTTATTTCGCTATTTCGTCCTTAAATCAAAATATGAACATTAACGGCCGACCGATACGGCGCCCTCTTTCACCAAGGTCGATCCCGGTGGCTTTATCAACAGGTTTGATTGACAGCGTTGCTAAGCGCTCGCCCCTCGCCAAACCAGGGAAGGTGGGAAGGGCCGAGTACGTTCAACAAGCTCGCTCAAAATTGGCTCTTTGGTTGCTTCAGTACACGCGGTCGGGATTTCAAATACGGAACCAAATTAGCTGCTATAACTGCTAGCCTCAACTGACTACATATGCTGACGTCACGCACCCTCAGTCCACTTTTCTGCACAGTTTATGGTCTCCCGGCACAATTCAAAATGCAAAGCGATGCAAATGTCCGTGTTGATGAATGTCCCTCACCTTTCACTCCCTCTAAGCGCGCGAGTGTGTGTGTGTGTATGCGTGTGTGTGTGTGTCCGAGGCCCTCGCGCTGACCGCTCCATTGATCAGTGCACGTCAAACACTTGGATTCGCAAATGACCAGGTGTGACTGAAGACTGCGGCCAGGAAGACAGATAGATCCAGGAGCAAACACCATCCTCTGTGTCACTGTCAGCTACTACAATCAAAGGCGTTTCTTCACTATAATGACTGTGTAGTTTTATTTTCAAATAAAGGCAACCAATCAGAACTCACATTTTTATATTGTCATTTCACCTTATTGTCCACGATAGGAAAATCCCCCAGATGTTTTTTCTGTTCAATAAAAAAGTGGAAAAAAACTGCTACTAAAAAGTTAAGCGATGGTGATTTGATGGTGATAAAATACGGCAACAGGTTGACCACTTTAAAAAAAAAAATAACCGGTGGTGGAAGAAGTACTTACTGAAGTAAAAGTACAGATACAGAAGCAAATAAGTGATCAAGGAAAAGTATCACATGAAAAAAGGCACTAAAGTAAAAGTTCCTGCAGCTAATTTTTTGTTCAACAGAAACAATTGAATATATATATATATTTTTTTTTCTTGCAATACCTTGGTTTGCTCAACTAAAAACGTACTAAAAAATAAAGCCCTCAACCATTTCACCAGGTCTCAAACTAAAATAATTTTACTTTTCAGTCCATTTAAAAAAAAGTATAGTGTAGGGTAGTAGAAAGTACAGATACCTGCTCACAAATACAACAAAGTAAAAGCAAAAAGGTTAAGTAAATGTTTTAGAGTACAGTACTTTTACTTTTGTACTTGTTACTTTCCACGATGGATCTATTAAAATAACTGGATAGGATATTGCTGACTTAGACCTGTCTTGAGTTGGACTAGTGGCCACTCAGTGGTACTGCAGAAAAAAAAAATCCCCTCCTGCCCAGAAAGCATTTTTTCCTATAGAGCGCAATGAAATCACAAACTGCTTGTGTTCAGCTGACAGGGGCTGACAGGGCATCTAGAGGTTTAACAAAGGTCGGAATTTTTTTTCTATTTTGGTTAAATGGTACATGGTTAAAAACTCTTTATGCTTGGCCCATTCACTTGAATGAACCATGTTTAGGCCCCGGGGCTTATTTTCAACCCTTAAAAATAAGTTGTTGATGTTTGGTGTTGCTCAGCGTAGGAGTAGATTCTTTTACATGACATGATTTCTATATTATCCTCTCTGTCCTTCCCGCAACCTTTCCCTATTAGATTAATCAAAAGTGCAGTGCAACTAATTCCATGCTACAGACAATTCACCACGGGATCACCTTTAATGCCCATGGTAACACAGAGGGCGCAGTGGGATGACTCTACTCCCCCTGTGGTGAGGAGTGGAACTGCACGCATAAGGCAGAGTACCTGTGGACATCAAACTGAGACAAGCTTATGGTCAAACCGCGTTGAGTGGAATGGACAGGCTAACGTTGGTGTGGATGGGGTACTGCATGAGCTCACAGTTGTTCCAGTGATTAGACAGGCCCACACTGTGACAGACTAATACAAGGAGAGCTGTGTGTGTGTCAATGATGAATATATTACAATTTGTTAATTACATAGCCCCTGACAAAATGGTATAATAATAAAAATTCAACCAGAAACTACAAACCAAAGGGGAAAGTAAATGGGGAAAAGGGATGGGATCTGGAGGACTAAATGGGAGGGGGGAGAAGCGAAGTCTGGGGGACTAAATGGGAGAGTGAGGGGGAGGAGAGGCAGGGTCTGGAGGACTAAAGGGGGGAGGGAGGGGGGAGGAGGGGTGGGGTCTGGAGGACTAAAAGGGAGAATGAGGGGGAGGAGAGGCAGGGTCTGGAGGACTAAAGGGGAGAGGGAGGGGGGAGGAGGGGTGGGGTCTGGAGGACTAAAAGGGAGAATGAGGGGGAGGAGAGGCAGGGTCTGGAGGACTAAAGGGGAAAGTGTGCGGGGAGAGGGGGGTGAGGTCTGGAAGACTAAATGGAAGAGTGAGGGGGAGGAGAGGATGG
>KN483909.1:7778-21358 GCA_000787095.1 Periophthalmodon schlosseri
CTTTCCCTCTCCCCTCCTCTCTTCTCTCCTCTCCTCCGTCAGTGTGCCCCCGGTGGAGGACTGGAGTCAGCAGATTTACAGAGGGGGGGGTTGGGCGGGGCTTAGATCACAGCGTGCAGAGACTCAAGGACGATTCATTATCACATGTGGACCAGGACTAGACCAGGACTACACTAGGACGAAACCAGGTACTAAACCAGGACTAGACCAGGACTAAACAAGGACTAAACCAGAACTAGACCAGGACTAAACAAGGACTAAACCAGAACTAGACCAGGACTAAACAAGGACTAAACCAGAACTAGACCAGGACTAAACAAGGACTATACCAGGACTAGACTACAACTAGACCAGGACTAGACCAAAACTAAACCAGGACTAAACCAGAACTAGACCAGAACTAAACCAGGACTAGACCAGGACTATACCAAGATGAGACCAGAACTAAACCAGGACTAAACAAGGACTATACCAGGACTAGGCTAAGACTAGACCAGGACTAGACCAGGACTAGACCAGGACTAGACCAGGACTAAAGTAGGACTATCTCTTATCTCCTACAGGTTGAAAAGTGCTGACTCATGGTGTGTTCCAGTCGTCCTCGGAGGTCACATTTCCAGACTTGAGAACATGACAACTGGATCGCACTGTGATCTCGGAATTTCTATTCAAAAAGTCAGAGAACATTTCAGAGTCGGAGTTAGAAAATCCAACATGGCACCGCCCTGCGTTTGGATAAAGTTTGATATATTAGAATATTGATTGTGCTTGTATTATTTTCTCTTTAGATACTCTGTACTGTGAACCTGCCCCTGCACACTGAGCCTCTGCAGTTATAAATGTGCTGTTATACTATATTATGCTAATGTTGCTAACGTGTACACGGCGCTAATGTTAAAAAAAAGCAGCAGCTCACTCTCAAACATTGCTTTATTCACTGTTAATGTAGTAACAATGTCCGGGTTACTACATTTTGTATTACTTTATTGAATCTTTACTGCAATATGCTGGTCATTGTTTTTCTGACTTGACGACTGGAACGGGCATCCGATGTTGAACTCAGAGATAACCTCATTCCGAGATCTGACCTCCGAGGGCGACTGGAACGCAGCGTCAGACTTGACCTTTGCCCTCTCACCTTTACCCTCTGCACATGACCATCAAGGCGTCATTAGTGCTGATCAGCCCCCATCTCCTCCTTCCCCTGTCCTCTTCACCGTCAGGACTAAACCAGGTCTAAACCAGGCCTAAACCAGGCCTAAACCAGGCCTAAACCAGGCCTAAGCCAGGACTAAACCAGGCCTAAACCAGGCCTAAACCAGGGCTAAACCAGGCCTAAGCCAGGACTAAGCCAGGACTAAACCAGGACTAACACATAAAACTCTCCTCCACATGTACTCCTCTCATTCTCCTCCTCTTACTGCTATACTCTTTCTCCTTTTTTCCTTTCTCTTTCTCCTCCTCCTATTCATCCTCTCTTCTCCCATCTTCTTTTCTCCCTCTACTCTTTCTCTCCTCTACCCCTCCTCCTCTCCTCTTCCTCCCTCTCTTCTCCTTTGTCTTTCCCATCCGTCTCTTTCCTCTTTCCCCTCTTCCTCTCCCTCTTCCCTTGTCCTCTTCATCATCAGGACTAAACCAGTGCTAGACCGTGACTAAACCAGGACTAGATCTTCCACCTCCCCCTTCCCTCTCCTCTCCTTTTCCCCCTCTTTCTCATCATCCTCTCTCCTCCTACTCTCCTCATCCCCCTAATCCCCTCCTCTTTCTCTCCTCCTCCTTCTCATCCTCTTCTTCTCTGTCATCATTTCTCCTCCTCTTCTTCCCCTCCTCTCTTTTTCTTCCTCTTTCTCATCCTCTCTCTCGCCTCCTCCTCATCCCCTCTTCTTCCTCTACCCTTCCTCTTGTCTCCTCTTCTTCCTATTTCTCCTCTCCCTCTCTTCCTCTTTCGCTGCTTCCTATGAAAAGGCCCTTGTCCTTTTGCTCTCGCACTCTTACTGAGAACAGGGTCACCTCTCCACAGATCTGACCTGTAACTAGGCCCGCTGGCTTCCCTCGCTTGTCTCCATGGAGATATCTAAGTTTAATGCCACAAGGGGATCATAAAACAAAACACCCATCCAATTTTTCCTCTATAAAATCTCTAGAAAGTGCATAATGCCATCCTCCATTAGCTTTTTATTCTTTAATGATAAAAAATTAGGACCGTTGCCATAGCAATTGGCAGTTTAAAACAAAATATTATATCTTTTGAAAGGGGAAAAATCTTCAAAATGTCGCTTATAGGAGGAAGTTGAAACCCTTTGAAATGATACATGGTCATACCAGTGTTTACCAAACTGTGTTGTTGTAATGGGATCATGATACTATGGTGACAACCTCTTCGCTAAGGCCATTGCTGAAGTGAAAGGTCAGAGGTCAGAACAGGACTCCATTATGTGGTCTTTGTGGAAACTAATGAACCCGGCCTAATCAAAGAGAACTCCATCAAAACAATAGGGCACTAGAGAGGCCACCCACGCACTTCAAACACACACTTAACACACTGATGAGGCCCCGCCCACTCACACCCAAGGCTCCACTCACCGGGCCACGACCTACAACCCAGAGAGCAGTTATACGGTTTTATAGTGAAGCCAACCTGGAAATTCAACAGTATTTCCTCTACAAATGGAGCTAAGTATGTTTTGTTTTTTGTTTGTTTGTTTTGCCGGGAATGTTCCGAAATTTGGCATTAAAGGCGCTGTACATGACTCATGTGAGGCTCTCAGATAATAACGACCTTGAGAACTAAACACTAAATTATAACATAAACAACATGGCAAATGTATTTGTAATACATCAGCATTACAATTGTTATCAGTAAAATATCATATTTGATCTGAACATGTTTACCTTGAATGTAGGGACACAGATATTTTTATGGAATTTAAAATCTAAATCTTACATATGGTCTCTTTAAGGTGGGGGTCTCCAATCTGTAGCTTGGGAGCTACCAGTAGTTCTCCACTCTCTTCCAAGTAGCTTACCAGGGTATTTCTGAATTCTACGTATTGTGCTGAATAACAAAATTTGATTCATTACCATTGTAAATGTATCTTTCTGATGCCTAACTTTGTGCATTAATAACTGGATAATGGTTTATGTTTTGCTTATGTTAATTTCTTGGGACCGCAAAATTAGTAGCTCTCTCACATTTTTGTTTTGTATAAAGTAGCTCACCAGAGGAAAAAGGTTGAAGACCCCTGCTTTAAGAGCTGATCCTTACGTCCCTATGGGAGAAAAATACATTCAAACAAAAGCAAATACCTGTTAGGCGCTAACAGTGATTTAGCATTATTGCCCTGCCGGCTAATTTGTCCATTGTTTAACCCATCGACTTCACACAGGGTCAAATGGGAGCATGTGTACCCATTGTCTTGGTACATCTCTATAAATCTCCTGTCCTCCGTGCGTGCATGTGTCCCCCGCGAGGACAATGGACCGGTCAGCGTTCGTCATGTCCAGAGTGGGACATCCCTGCCTTGGACAAAGAAGAAGACACATACAGCAGGCTAACAGGCTAACAGCTGCGCGGCTATAGCGACAGATGGGCTCTCGGCAGCGCATCACACTTCACTTATTTCAATTAGCAAACACAGCTAACAGCTCAGCGCGCGCTCCAGAGAGACACAGGTACCTCAGTGCGGATACAAATGAGCCTATTGTTCTGGCCTGAGAAGAGAAAGGGCTGCGGTTGAAGTGGGAGCGCTAACGTGGGCTGGTTCTACACAAAATGCAGAGCTGTTAGCAAAAACATGATAGTACTGGGATTTTTTGGTCACACACATTTTACGCAAGTAGGTCAAAAATAGTCTCTAAAATAAGGCTCTGTACCTGATTTTTTTCATTTTAAACAGTTTGCAATGGTCCAAAGTTATTCTTCACTTACCTTATGTATTCTGATCATCCTAATTACTCACCGCGATGAGTTTATAAGTGCTTTTCATAACTCTCAGAGACCAGAGCATCACGGTAAAGCTACGACAACTAGCTACTACTAATCCTACTACTACCACTACTACTGCTAGTACTACTGCTGCTATTACTGCTGCTGCTACTACTACTACTTCTACTACTACCACTGCTTCTACAATGATGAGTTTATAAGCGCTTTTCACAACTTTCAGAGACCAGTGCATCATGGTAAAGCTAAGGCAACTAGCTACTACTAATACTACTGCTACCACTGCTACTTCTAGTACTGCTACTATTACTGCTGCTACTACTACTACTTCTGCTACTACCACTGCTTCTACTATGATGAATTTCTAAGAGCTTTTCACAACTTTCAGAGGCCAGAGCGAGTGCCGTCACAGTAAAGCTAACAACAACAAGCATGCAAGTTTAATGCCATATTTTGTAACATAATATCTCCAGAAAAGTTACATATGAAAAAAAAGATTAAAACAAATATGAATAATTTATAATAAACCCCAAATCAGTGTGCGGTTAGCATGCTAGTTGTTGTTAGTATTACCGTGTTGGCAAACCTCCGCCCTGGTCTCTGAAATTGAAAAGTGCTTATAAACTCATTGTAGTGAATAATTAGGATGCTCAGAATGCACAAGGTAAGTGAGGAATGAACCAGTTCTGTTTTTGGAGTTTTTAAGACAGTAAAAATCAGGTCAAATGCAGAAGACAAATTTCCCTAGGGGGATAATAAAGTGTACCTTAACTTTAACCTTAAGGTACCGTGCCTTAAATGACATATTTAACCATAGGATTTTACAGAGTTTAGAAGATTGAATGAGTAAATTTAAGGATAAATTCATTCAGTCAATAATTGCCCCTTTGAAATGTGTTTGATTGACAGATGAAGGGCCCGCCCACTCCTCGCTTTCACGTTTGGAGACAGAGCCATGTGCAAAACAGCCTCTCTGCATGAATATTGAGGAAACAAAAGGCATAACATTAACATGCATAAACAGACTAACACTTCTATTGTTTTATTTATTTATGAATTGTGATTTTGCTTTTGTGCTGGCTTTTTCGTGTTTCTCCTTTCTTCTAAGCTAAAATGGTGGACGGACAAATCTGGCACTTATTGATTTTCATTAAACTCTTGTACAAAAACATTTACTTGAGGCCTTCTTGGCAGATTCTTTCAGAATACTGGGCATTTATTGACCAGGCTTTTAAAATTAAATTATAACTATGGCAAATCTGTTCCATTACAGCTGTTCCCTGGTTTACATGCCCCTACCTCCATTGTCTGTTCCTTCATAAGCCACTCACTTCTCTGGCTGTTCCCTGGTTCGTAAACCCCTCCCTCCTCTGGTTCTTTGCTGGTTCATAAGCCTCTCCCTCCTCTGGCTTTTCCCTCATAAACCCCTCCCCTCTCTGGCTGTTCCTACATAAGCCCCTCTCCCCTCTGGCTGTTTTCTCATAATCCCCTACTTCCTCTGGCTGTTCCCTCATAAGCCCCTCTCTCCTCTGGCTGTTCCCTGGTCTATAAACCCCTCCCTCATCTGACTTTTCCTCATAAGCCCCTCCTTCCTCTGGCTGTTCCCTCATAAGCCCCTCTCTCCTCTGGCTGTTCCCTGGTCTATAAACCCCTCCCTCATCTGACTTTTCCTCATAAGCCCCTCCTTCCTCTGGCTGTTCCCTCATAGGCCCCTTTCTCCGCTGGCCATTCTCTGGTTTGTAAGCCGCACTCCCTCCTCTGGCTGTTCCCTGGTTTGTAAGCCTCTCCCAACTTTAGCTGTTCCTCCGTAAGCCCCTCCCACATCAGGCACTTGCGCCTCATAAGCCCCTCCCTCCTCTAGCTCTTCCCTCTCATTGTTATGCCAGCTTGTTAGCGGTGATGCTATATATGTAGACTTCCGCAGCTGACTGAAGCTAATTTCAAGGTCGCTTACAGTAGTTTGACAGAGGAGGAAGTGACTCATGCTTATTCTATTTGCATTTCATTTGCATTTCATTTGCATAAGAACCGGTGCTAAAAACATGCGTGTCACTAATGGAGAACTGACATTAAAGAAAAATAAATAATAAGGCATGAATTACGTTTGCATGTAAAGAAAACTGCGAGTGCGCTAAACAACTCAATTCAAATCGTCTTTGGCCCAAAACTTGTCAGATCACTCTTGTCTGAACTGAATAGATGAGAACGGGGGCTACGAGACAACTTTTGCGATTTGCTGATTGCGTCCATTCAAACTGCAGTTTTGGTACGATTGGGAATAATCTTGCAGCTCTATTCACAAGTTATTTTCTTTACGCAGCACAAATAAACACAATGAAGCTCCGGTAGGTTTTGCTTTCACTATAACGTAGCAAAACAAAACAATGAAACAAAATGTGCTCAGTGGAGGGGCTGGAGTTTGTCATCGCTGCTGATCTAATACCAGTGAGCACACGTCCAACCACAAGTCTTTCCCTGGCTATTTTTTACCCCGTGCAGTTGAATGCCTCTCCTTGTCTGGCCTAATGTAAATCAGACTGAGCTGTTACATTCAGCAGGCATCTGAGCATGTATTGGTTTCTCCACATGTGTTATTGAGATCTTTGAGATTCGAGTAGTTCTCGGGTTTACATGTATTTTTATAAATCAGTTTAAAGGGCCTATATTGCTCTATTTTCTGATCTATGTTATAATGCTGTTTCCTCGTCAAAAACATACCCGGAGTTGAGTTTTGTTTCATTCACACATGTTTAACACACAAACCCTGCAGATTTAGGCCGAGTTCTTCTCTGTTCCACCTTGTGATGTGATGATGTAATACAGGAAGTGCTCCACTGTCTTTTCATACTTCAGACACCTTCACTAGAATCAGTTGGATCATTTCAGCCCTGGAATTGCCAATCTCGAATGAACTAAAGGTAAAAGGTAGCTGTTAACTTGGAAACTACCACTACATGACATCACAAGGTGGAACAGAGCATTTTGAGCTAGGAGATGTAGACAGCGTAATAATGAAGGGTTACTCAAACATGTGTGAATGAAACAAAACACAACTCCAAGTATGTTGTTGATGAGGTAACAACATTATACCTTGGCTTAAAGTTCAAGAGTCAATTTTGCGCAATATAGGACCGTTAAACTAGAAAAATACCATTTAGCAGGAAATTAAATGAAAAAAGAAGAAGGCAGCAGAAGGAGCTTTCAATGACATTTCTCAGATATTATTCATAATCAATTTGTACACAACTTGTTTGTTAAGTCATGATTTGGTCTCAGGTTTAATTTAAAAATTGGATTGTCCTTTCCAAATTATGTGATTTCTGAGAGTACCACAACACTCTTAAAAATTATACAAAACAAATCACTTCAGTAATTGTGCGTTTGGGTTTGAAAAGAGCAAAAAAGTAAATAAATCTTGTCAACAATCAAGCCCGACTTTCTACCTGCTGCTGCACTGAGGAGGGGAGCAGTTAAAAAAAGACTCAAACAAGAGATACCGGTTCTAGTTTTGTCAAAAGTAACAAAAATCAGATACTAATCCATACTGTCGAAACTATACTCATTTAGTATCGATAGTAAAAGCAGGGAGTTTGACAATGTGTACGGACACCAGAGATTTACAACCTAGTGACGTCACAAAGTGGAACCAACCTTGTGTATTGCAGAATTACTCAAACAAATGTATGAGTTGTAGGGGGGGGTATGAGGAGAACTGGAGCCGAATGTGTGACCCACAGAACAGTACCTTCACAGAGAGGAAAAGTATCTACCCACAAAGAGACATAACGGCCCTGCATCACCTGCTCTGATTGGCCAGAGTTCTAAGAATAAGCAAATGTTGGGTTTAAACATTTAATTAAACTTTAGATACTTTAATTAATCAAGTTTGGTATTAAAGACTGAGCTAAAACATGACTTAAAAAGCGTTTAGCAGCTGTACTTATAGTTGAGTACATTAGCCACTGTACTTGATTCCAAATTTTCAATAATCTATAATATTAGAAGAGAACCATATAGTGGCAACCAGGTGGGACATGCCATTTTGTGCAATCAGGCTTGTCGCAGGAGGAAGACCACCATGCTGACCGTGCTAACCATAACCCAACTGCAGTACATCCAAACACAAGTCTAATATTTTCCTGGCTGTTTCTTAACCTGTGCAGTTGAATGCCTCTCCTAATCTACTCCTAGTGTGATCAGACTGCACTGTTACATGCAGCGGGTATCTGAGTGTGCACCGACTTCTCCAGATGTGTTTATGTTAGTTGGTTGATTCATTTCACAACCCCTCCAAACTGAATTGTGAGGGAAATTCATTCTCTGCATTTGACCCAAACTTCAATGCCGCTGGGGTAACCTGTAATGAGCAGTGGACCCAGCTCCAGAAGTCCAGAGATAGTCTTGGTCGGGACTACTTTAGCTGGAGGATTTGACATATGGTGCATGTTTTGGGTTGATGAGGGAAACCGGAGTGTCCAGAGGAAACCCACCCAGACACAGGGAGAACATGCAAACTTCACTCAGAAAGTGCTAACCACTCAGCCACTCGCCGCTTGTAAATGTAAAAGTAGTGGCCACTCCAATGCGAGCAGCTTCACTTGAGTCACAGTGCACCAACTCTTATAGACCATTTAAAGGTCATATATTACACAAAAATTAACCACTCAGCCACTCGCCGCTTGTAGATGTAAAACTTTACTTTTAGTTCAGTAGAGATTGGCAATTCTAGAGCTATCTCCAATATCAAAATGATTCTAGTGAAGGTGTATGGAGTTTAAAAACACAGTGGAGCACTTCCTGTATTACTACATGACATCACAGGGTGGAGTGTTTTCTGTTTGAGAGAAGAACTCAGCCTAAATACACAGGGTTTGTGTGTTAAACATGTGTGAATGAAACAAAACACAACTCCAGGTATGTTTGTGATGAGGAAAACAGCATTATCAATAGATCAGAAAATAGAGCAATATAGGCCCTTTAAATGTTTAATGAAAGGTTTGACACATCTGCACATGATCCACATGCTGTCTCCTTCTCTCAGTGAGTGCACGTCCTGTCCTCTGTCTTTGCGGTCTCCTCTCTGGTCTCTGTCCCTCTTATGTAAGACCCCCCGAGGAGGCACTGACTGCGCCCCCCCCCACCACTCCTCACCAGCCCAAGTGCTAAGCTAACACACGCCCTTGTTTATTCTCTTATGAAATGCTTAGCTGGAGGAAACAGTGTTGCATGACTGTTAAAGCAGACATATTGTGTTTGTGTCTGCTATATAGTTATAATAATAAAAGTGTAGCACCAATTATGAACATAAAAAATATGCCTGAAGAGGTTTTAGATGTCATCCATGCATGTTTGAGTATTTTAGCAATCTCTCCCAGACATTATTCGGTCCCTCCTTGGTTAGCTGTGCAACGCTCAGCCCACAAGCCTATGTCACCTATGCTCCCACACGACAATTCTCTATAAATATACAAAAGCATGATGCAAAACTGTATGTGCAGTAGTTTCATTAGCAGGATGCATGCTGATTGTGTTGTGGTAACGCTCTGAAGGGGGAGTGACTTAGCGCGGAGGGAGGGGAGACTAAGAGTGTGTTAATACTTTGTTTTCAGCGAATATAGAATTTTTAACACAATAAAAGGTAGCATGGTGATCTAAATATGTTATGGATGCATGCTATTGTGTTGTGGTAACGCTCTGAAGGGGGAGTGACTTAGCGCGGAGGGAGGGGAGACTAAGAGTGTGTTAATACTTTGTTTTCAGCGAATATAGAATTTTTAACACAATAAAAGGTAGCATGGTGATCTAAATATGTTATGTGTTAGCAATTAATATCCATACTTTAATAATTTAAGCATTACTTTAAACTGGACTATAACGATGATTTTTTTTCTGTCTTAAAACAGAACTAGTTCATTTTAATTAAACTCATCACAGCAATTATTCACTGCGATGAGCTTATAATCGCGTGGAGTTTTGCCGTCACGGTAAAGCTAACAACTAGCATGCTTATGCACACTTCCTGATTTGTATTTGTTTACTAAAGCAGCATTGATGACATGTCAAAATCCTTTCCCTCCAGTGTATTTGAAAGGCGTATTTTGAATTTTGCATTAGCCTTGCTCCTCTGATCACCATAGGCCTACAGAGAACATGTTGACATATCTGGTTTCCTCTCATATCTCCAGACTGTGATGAGGAGTGGGCGGGACAACAGCTGTCAATCAAAGTCACTCACATCTACCCTGCTCCAGTTTGTCAGCCCAAATGGGAGTCCTGCTAGTTTGTATAATCAGACGCACTGTGCTCTTCAAACAGGCCAGCACAATAGCGTACAAGATTCAAATGATCTACATAGCAGTTACACATTTAGAGTTTGCTCAAAGATAGTTCGAAAAACATGTGTTCGTGCTGTGAGCAGGGCTGCCTCTCCACAGATCTGACCTGTAAGCTGTGCTAGTGTCATTTGTCTCCATGGAGATAGATGAGTTTAACCCCATACTGTGGAACATTCTGGCAAAGTAATAACATAAGTGCATCTTTAAAGAGGGGATATTTTACTTCTATGGGGCATTAATTGCTGACACATAACATATTTAGATCACCACGTTACCTTTTATTGTTTTGAAAATGCTACATACATAGAAAAGAACGTATTAACATGTTTTATAAGTTTCACTTTTCATCTGAGTCTCCCCTCCTTTTGCTCCCTGCAAAATTTCTCAAACATGCATGGATGACATCTAAAAACTCTTCAGGCACCACATCATAACATGGTAGAAAGCTAAAAAAAAAAACCACTTCCTGTATTACCACATGACATCACACGGTGGAACAGAGCGTTTTCTGTTTGAGAGAAGAACTCAGCCTAAATATGCAGGGTTTGTGTGTTAAACGTGTGTGAATGAAACAAAACACAGCTCCAGGTATGTTTATGATGAGGAAGCAACATTATAACATAGATCAGAAAAAAGCGCAATATGGCCCCTTAATATTAATAACTCCATCCTGTGGCACATGTATCTACAACCTTCTACTATGGACAACAGTGTACCACACATTACAGTGCCCTTGGCTTGACCCTAGTGGGCTCCCGTACATGTACTGTCAGATAGGTCATGTCCACACAGCTCCCTGGGACACAGTTTTGGATACAAATTTGTCCCTTGACAGTCCAGGGGTCAAAGGTCACACACACTGCCCATCTCCATGACGACAGCCGCATGCATTAACCCCGTGTGTCGGATGAGGAGTTCTGCACGGCTCATTTCTTCGGGGGTTAACTCTCGCATTTGGAGCACATTATTGATCCCAAAGCCAATGTTATTTCTATATGTGTTATCAATATGTTTTAGCGTCATGTGATGTTTGGTATTGTGGGTTACCATGGTTCTTTAAAGAGGGGGTATTATGCAAAATTGATTTTTTTTTTTAGCTTTCTACCATGTTATAACGTTCCCCCGTCACAAACACGCTTGAAGAGGATGTCATCCATGCATGTTTCAGTATTTTGCTTGAAGAGGTTTTATCATATTGTCATCCATGCATGTTTCAGTATTTTAGCAATCTCTCCCAGGCCCTATTTGAGCCCACTGTGAGATTCTGTTTGCGATAGCACTCTGAAGGGGGAGTGACTTAGCATGGAGAGCAAAGGGAGGGGAGGGTGACAGAAGTGAAACATCTTAATACGCTGATTTGGGCGAATATATAGCATTTTCAAAACAATAAAAGGTAGCATGGTCATATAAATATGTTATGTGTTAGCTGTTAATACCCCATAGAAGTAAAATACCCCCTCTTTAATGGGAGGTGTGGCGGTTTACAAAATAGGTTCCACTCAAAAAGCAAGTTCAAATTTTTAGAATAGAAAATAGAATAAACTATTTCGTTTTAATCAGTAATAAAACCTTTTTTCTTCACTCACCATATTTCAACCTTTATTTGGTAAAAAATTATGTTTAGAAAATCTCAGTTTACAACACAAACAATCATTTCACTAGTCAACTAAGTAATAGCTAAATATAGAAATGCGTTGGGAAGGTACCACCACCGCAGACTAGCACATAGCATATCTTTTCAATTTTACATACACACCAGGAAAACCGGATAACTAACGTGTGTGTGCGTGTCTTAAGCTAACGGGCGACACAGATCTTGTAGCATCGTCCCATGGCGTTACACCAGACCCTCTCCTTCTCTTCTTCTTTCATACCGTAGACTTCTACCTCTCTGACTGTAAACGTTTGAACACACCTCTCCATTTATCCTCCATTATCTCTCCCTCTCGCCCCCCCCACTTTATGTTCCTCTGCTTTAACACCCTCCTCTCTCTATCTACCTCCTCTCTTCCCTCCTCTCTCCTTTTATGTTCCTCTACTTTAATACCCCTCCTCTCTCTTACCCTCTCTCTCCCCCTTCTCCTTCCCCTTTCTCCCTCCTCTTATGTTCCTCTGCTTTAATACCCTCCCCTCTCTCTCTCTATCTCCTCTCTCCCCCTCTCTCTCTCCTTTTATGCTCCTCTACTTTAATACCCTTCTCTCTCTATCTCCTCTCTCCCCCTCTCTCTCTTCTTTTATGCTCCTCTGTTTTAATACTCTCCTCTCTCTCCTCCTCTCTCTTTGTCTCCTCTCTCCCGCTCTCTCTCCCCTTTCTCCTTCTTCTTATGTTCCTGTGCTTTAACACTCTCCATAATAAGGTTAGCATGTTCGGAAGAGAGGGAAAGGGGGGGGGGTCTCTGGTTTGGGGGAAGGATACAAAGGCGCGAGTGGAGAGACAGGAGCGGTGCAAGGGATGTGAGTCATAAGTAAAGACACAGGGAGCTAGGGGAGAGGGAAATGGAGCTAATAAGTTAATTTCAGAAAAATAGTACCGCAGCAGCAGAACCATCAGCCTCCTCAGCCTGTCTTTTGTCTTTTTGCTCTCTCAACTTATAAGCTTTGTTTTTATTATTTAATTTAGGCAACTTGCATTCATAGATTTATATGGGACACTGCAGCTTCAAATGCTGTACCCTCCGAATAAAGATCTCCCCTTAAAGCAGACGTATAATGCAAAGCTTCTAACCATGTTATAGTTGTTTTCCTTCTCATTTACCTTCCAGAGTTGTCTTTGGAGTGATTTGTGCATGTTTGAACAATCTTTAATCACTTATTTTCAAGATGACATATTGTCGATCAACCCTTGTTTTCACTGCCACCGGCACACGCCCATTGCTCTGTACTTACTTCATTCTTCAATTTTATTTTCACGTAGGATTCGACAGTGCCCCGTAGTCATTTTGGTACAAATGAAAAAAATCCACAACTCACTAGCATGATCTACAGCTATCTACAGGAGGTGCTGACAGCTGCACGGCCATTTGTTGTGATGACGTTTATGGCGACGTCAGCTCCTTTCGGCTACTGCAGTTTTCTAACACAGAAGTCAACGGATTTATTTCTTTTGTCAAGATGTTTTAGATGAATATTGCAATTTAAAATGTGCAAATTATAATGATCCATGGATGTCATAGATTATAACTATAGAGCAGACAAAAGTACAATATGTCTTCTTTAAAGTAACATCTACATACACCAAATTCCAGGTCTTAAGTGAACTGTAGCCTGTGCTCTTACTGTATGTAAAACAGATACTGCAATCA
>KN483909.1:21525-34317 GCA_000787095.1 Periophthalmodon schlosseri
GGCTGGGGTTAGGTAGTGACCATTCAGATCACAGAGAGTCCTTTTAGGTTTAAAACAACTGTGTTGGCCATCATGTCCAATGTTTTTGTATTGAAGAGTAAATCAGCAGTACAATTGTTATCAGTAAAAGCTGCATTTGATTTGAACATGTTTACCTCGTATCTGGGGACACAGATAGGTCCCACAGTCCTTGTTTCCTCTTATCTCATTAAAACACACACACACACACACACACATTATTAATACAAGACTATCCATCATCAGGTCTATGTTATCTCACTGCGGTATGTCACTACAGCTGTCCTACAAGAATTACCTCAGCACATTCACGGCTAATGACTCAGCAGTTATCTATAAAAACCCAAATAGCTACAGTAATAGCAATACTAGCAGTATTAGCAGCAGTAGTAGTGGTGGTAGCAGTAATAACATTACTACTAGTAGTATTTGCAGCAGTAGTGATAATTACAGTAGTAATATTAGTAGAAGTAGTAGAAGTATTAGTAGCAGTATTAGCAGCAGCAGTACTAGCAGTATTAGCAGCAGGAGTTGTAGTAATAGTAGTAGTATTAGTAGAACTAGCAGTAATGATAGTAGAACTAGTAGTAATGATAGTGGTACTGGTAGTAGTAGTAGTACTAGTAGCAATGGCAGTAGTACTAGTGGTAGCAGTACTAGCTGTAATGGTAGTAGTACTATTATTAGTGATAGTGGTACTAGTATTAATGGTAGCTGTACTAGCAGAAACATTGTATTTAAAGAGCCAGAGAGTATATGCCTGGGGGATGGCAGTATCGACCGCAGGCGCTCCGCGGCCCCTCCAGCATCGCACTCATTGATTGGTTCATGTAATTCTGCTCTGGCTGTGCTTGGCCAATCAATGCGCAGCAGACACACTTCCTGTCAGCGCGGCCATTAGAGCAGAGGAGAGAGGAGCGCCCATACTTTCTCCAAACTGAAGAACGTACCATCTCCCCTGCAGCAGTAGAACTACCAGCCTCCTCAGCCTCTCCATCTCCTCCTCTTCATCTCCAGGGTCAACAGTGGGTAGAGATATTTTCACTAACAAATCTATCATACCCTCCCATCAAATCATCACGGACAGTGGTTTTCTGTTTAATTACAAGTTTGAGGTACACCATGTAACTTTTCATGTTAGGGGTCCACCTTGTGCCTTGTTTCCATGGAGATGTTATTGTTGCCCAGAATGTCTCACAGTATGGCACTTCACTCATCTATCTTGCACTTATCCAATTCATAAACTGTATAAAGAAGTGGACTAAGGGAATGTGACCTTACCCATTGTGTTCGGCTCCAACCAAATGAAGCTCATCGAGGCTAGAGCAGTTACAGGAGGGAAATTGGAACCGAGTTCCATATTTGGAATTCCGACCGCGAGTATCATAGCAACTAAAGAGCCAATCCGGAGTAAGACTGTTGAAGGTAACAACCTTTCCTGCCTGCAATGCTGATTTGGCAGGGAGCGAGCACTTAGCAACGTTGTCAATCAACTTGTAGCTAACGCTAGCGGGAGCAACCTCAGCATTATTAATGTTCATATCTTGATTCACAGATAAAACAGCAAAATAAAAACTCCAGGATCATGTAGATTGGGTTAATACGAACATTTTAAGACCAAAATTACGAGTCTGACAGCAGCAGTTACAGAGAGAGGCAATGTTTTTTCAGTAGAAAGTGAATTGGAATGATTAATGTTCATGGGGTTCGGCTTCTTGTACTATGTAACATTTCAAAACGGCATTTATTTATATTTATTTTTTCATGTACTTCCTTTATATCTATTTGTAAGATTCTTTTGCTATTATTGTAAAAAATAAAATAAAATAAACAGATTTGAGCAAAGTTGGGTTTTTTCACATTTTTAATTTAACTTTTATTACGTGAACACAGCCTGCAACCTTGGCCAGTCCAAAGAATACAACCCTCAACCTGAGTGTATTATGCATCACATGACATCGGAAGTCCATCCCACACTGTCCATATTATATATTTATCAGGCCTATTCTTTATTATGGCAGTGATGATTTACTAACAGAATCTCATGTCATATTCTGCCCCACAGAGAATCACGGCGAAATCAATGCTCCTCGGTGTGCACACGTTCATGACACAGTTAACAGCTCGTGCATGTTTTTGCAGTCCTAAAAGAACCTGTACTCAATTTTTCCCACGTATTTGACCAAAATACTACAGATTCTATACACAGATCTTAGGGTCAAAATTATTGTATATTATATTATATTGTAAAGCGTTTTATTGTCCGAGAATCAGGAAGTGCGCATTAGCACGGTAGTTGTCGTTGTTAGCTTTACCTTGATGGCAAAATTCCACTCTGGCCTCTAAAAGCTGTGAAAAGCGCTTATAAATCATCATCGTAGTGGATGGATCGCATAAGGTAAGTGAGGAATAACTTTGGACCACTGCAAACAGTTCAAAATGAACTAGTTCTGTTTTTCACATTTTTAGTATTAGTTGATGGTATTGAAGTGCTAGTAGCAATAGTAGTTTTAGGAATAATAGTAGGAGTATTTTTTATTTTTTTTCCACGATTGTATTCAGGTACTTTATGTAGTTTAAATCGCCTATATTATGCTATTTTCAGTCTATCTATGTTATAATGTTGTTTCCTCATCACAAACATACTTGGAGTTGTGTTTTATTTCATTCATGCATGTTAAACTTACTCCTGCATATTTAGGATTTATTTTCTCAAAAAGAAAACACTTCCACCTTGTGATGTCATGTGGTAATACAGAAAGTGCTCCACTGTGTTTTTAAACTCCTTTATACACCTTCGCTAGAATCATTTGGATCATTTCAGCCCTGGAATCGCCAGTCTCTACTGAACTAACGGTAAAAGGTAGATGTTAACTTGAAAACTACCACTACATGACATCACAAGGTGGAACAGAGCATTTTGAGCATTGGAGATGTAGATAGACTAATAATAAAAGGTTAGTCAAATGGGTGGAACAGGCATTTTGAGCATTGGAGATGTAGATAGACTAATAATAAAAGGTTAGTCAAATGTGTGAATGAAACAAAACACATCTCCGGGTATGTTTTTGATTATAACATGACTTAAAGCTCAAAGTCAATTTTGTGTAATATGCGACCTTTAAATATATTTTCTTATTTTGGATGTTTCTGTCACTGGGTGGAAAAGTTCATTATGCCACTAGGACTAAACCCAAAACTAGACTAAATTAGTCTTGAGTTGGTCCTGTTCTTATTCTGGTTTAATCCTGGTCTTCATCTGGTCATTCTCATCTCCGTGGATACAAGCAGACGGCTAACTCCACATCTGAGAAGTTCCATAGTACACGTGAGCAGCATGTTGCTGGTGCATTCTGGGTCAAAAAAAGCACATGTTTTTGGGGGGTGTCTGAGATGCTACTGGCCGTTACATGCACATTAGAGCGCCCTCTTTGGACACAGCAGAAGAGGAGGTGGAATCGGCCCCTCCCACACACAAACACTTTGTAACAATAACATGTAACCTAAGCATAACGCACTGTGTAACTCCATAGACTATATATATATAAATGGACATAGCTAACCTGCTAGCCGTCACGTTCCAAGTAGGAAGTGAGGATGGAAGTAGTTCCTCTGTAACTGCTGCTCTCAGGCTTGTCATTCTGGTCTGAAAATGCTCATTGAACCTGCTCTGCATGATCCTGTGGGGGTTTATTTTGCTATTTTGTTCCTTAGTCAAGCTATGAGCATTAATAGCAGACCAATCAGGAGCCTTCTTTCTCCAAGGTTGATTGACGCTATCACGGCTCATTGCTAATCGCCCACCCCCTGCCAAACCAGTGGAACGAGCAGCAAGGGGCGAGTACCTTCAACAACTTTGCTCCTGAATGGCTCAATGGTTCCGCACACGGATTTTCAAATATGGTCCCTGGTTGCAGATTAGTTCCTATAACTGCTAGCCTTCATTGGCTTCATTTGGCTGGAGCCGAACCTTAGTCCACTTTATACAGTAATATGAAATAATAAAAATGACAAAGGAGATAGCTGTTTCTCAAAATTGTAGTACTGTCACAAAATAATTAGGTAAAATATACCAAAAAATACAATATAGAGCTTTCCAGTGTTTTATTTACATTAGCTCCAATGCATTTTCAATAGGAGAGTTAGCTTTAGCCTTCAAGCAAACTATCACAAACTATGAAAAACCAGGGCTGTTTTAGCAACAATCACTCGACCACACGTGAATAACGCTCACTGCAGTCTTCACTTCACTGAATGGAGAATGCAGTGAGCGTTATATTGGAGAAACTAAACAGCCACTCCATAAGAGAATGTACCAACACCATCGTGAGAGCTCCTCTGGACCCTAGTCAGGCGTACATCTCCATCTCAAAGCCACTAACCACTCCTTTGAAGATAGTAAGGTACAGATCTTAACTAAAGAAAAGAAAAGGTTTGAGAGGGGAGTTAAAGAAGTAATTTTTGTTACGAAAGACAATCTTTCCTTGAACAAGAATGGGGGCCTATCTCCTATCTATAACTACATCCTCAGACCCAAATCAAAACAAAGAAAACAATAGGGCTAGCCAGTATGCTAATAGGTGTGAAAGCACCCATTAGGGGCCTGAATGATTATGCTAAGTATGACTCACAGTGCACACTTAGTGTAGCTCAATAGACCTAGCCTGCAAACAAAAGCTGTAAACAATAAGTGTGTTAGTTTCAGTTTTCAGTGTAGTTAGCTCCTCCCTTCAGATAGATATAAGGCAGTGTCCACCCGTGATCTGACCAGAACTGAAGAAGCGACTTGGATGAGCAGCGAAATGTCTTCGAAATGACAGATTTTATCACTTTCTTTTACTATAGATCATACCTGGACGACTGAGGGATTACACAAACAACCACGTAATAAACATTTCTTAAATCTAACGTGAAAATCTTGCAGGTCAGTTTAACAATAAAATATTTGTTTTATTTCACACAAATCCTGCATACAGCTCAAGATCATTCTTCAGGAAAGGTTCATTTCTGTCCTGTGAATGTGACTTTTTTAGTGTCGATACCTGCTCAAATGAGGATCTAATTTCAATACTAGTTTTAGTATCGATTAGTATCTGATTTTCAATAGCCCTTTTTGGGCGAATGTAACATATAAACAACAACCGCTGTCAACAAATGTCAATTTTAATGCTTTTATTTTGCTATCCTATTAAAACTAAAGCAAAAGAATAGCATAGTACCGAGCTCTGTGTGCAGCAATTGGATACACTTCACTCCTGGAAGTGTCTATACCAAAAAATACAACAGCCCACACTAACAATACTGCATCATCAAATGTAGTATCACGATATTTGGATACTTTAGCACAGACCTAACTCATAACACACAATCCTCATATTCAACACAAAGTACATGGCACCAGCTGCATTCTCTGGACTGGCTCCAAATGAACCAACAGGTGCTGGACTCTATTTCCCATGATTTAAAACAGCAACCATTCAAAGCAACAGTTATACAGTGCCCTCTGTCAATACTGGCACCTCTGACCAATATCGAGTTCACTGAAATATGACAAGGGACAGCTGTTGTTTTATTAATCAATTATTTATTTTTAGATTTGGTTCATGGGCATTGAAAAAAAACAAGTACAGTTCAGAGAATCAATATGGATGTTTTGTTTTGGGTTTTTTTGGGGGGGGGGTGGGGGGGTGGGGGGGGGCCCTGCCATAAAAGAAAGTTATTTCAGAGCACTGCCACAAAACAGTTGGGTTCAGAAATAATAGACTTTCTATGGAGCCTGCGGCAGACACAGACTTAGGGTTGCTAAATACGTTTCACATTTTTGTCACTCTGAGTCCCCCCTCCCTTTGCTCTCCGCACAGTCACTCCGATTTCACAACACTATCACAACACTGTCAGCGTGCATCCCGTTAATGAACCTACTGCACATCACATCAGTTTTGTCAAGTAGATGTGTACAGTTTTGTATAGTAAAAGACAAAAGTAAAATCTGTCAACAAGACAAAAAGTTGTAGGGGTGAAGACGTTTCGCTGCTCATCCGCCGCTTCTTCGGAACTGAAGACCTAGACGACTGAGGGATTACACAGACATCTAGAGTTTTGTATCATATTTTTATTTATTTATGGAGAATTGTCGTGTGGGAGCATGGGTGACGTCGGCTTGTGGGCTGAGCATTGAACAGAATCTTACAGCTAACCGTAAGAAAGGCTCGAATATGGCCCAGGAGATACCGTTAAAATACTCAAACATGCATAGATGACATCTAAAACCTCTTCAGGCATGTTTTTGATGAGAAAACGTTATAACACGGTAGAAAGCTCAAAACAGTTATTTCACATAATACCCCCTCTGTAATTACAAAACCATTGGACATGATGGCCAAGTTGTTTATGTTATAATTTGGCATTTTGGTTCTTAAAATTATCCAATAAGCAAGCAGAATGCTGAAATCCAGTTGCTTTAAACCTAAAAGGCCTCTCTCTGATCTGAATGGTCACTACCTAAACCCCAGCACCTGCAGCCAATCATGAATGAGTGCTAGTGCAGCCTCTGCAGCTCAATGAGTGAATTCTGGAGGTTCACGAGGCATGGCCTGTCCATATACTGAGAATGAGAAAAACGTGTATGTGTCCTCTATCTGCAAGACAATGGCAACACAGGTTCAGTTGTGATTGAGCACAGGTATATATACCATAACTTACACTAAGATTTTGAACTAAGACAGATACATTAAAAAAATACGTCCAACCTAGTCAAAAGTCCATAAATAGTCCATAAATTCACTGTTTATAATTTCATATTATTCCCAATTCAGATTCAAACGTGTGCCCTAAAACTTTGGCCAGGTGGTGTTTGGCGCACATACAATTATATAGTTGGGGCCAGAGGTTGGCAGTACTCAGTGACATTTACTCAGTTACATTTACTTGAGTATCTTATTAAAGAAATTGTACTTTTCAGAGTACTTTTCTTGCACTATCCTTTCACTCCTACTTGAGTAATATTTTTATTGAAGTAACAGTACTGTTTTGGTTCCTTTTCCCACTGTGAGTAAGTCTACAAGTGACAAAAGATTTATGTTGACAATATGAAATAATTTGAACTTTTGTGTTTTGTGTCTCCTTCAGACATGATTTAGTCTGTCTCATTTTTGTGTCTATCCTTTGAAAACACCAGATGTTGTGCACTATTTCATGTTTTGTCCTTCAAATTAAATTCACTTATTATTACCAAATTATAAATCAGATCTTACATCACAACAGTTACTCTTTAAATTACTGTTACTTGAGTAGTACTTTTCCCAAATACTTTTTTACGCTTGAGTAATTTCTCGGACCACTACTTTGTACTTCTATTTGCGTTACTCTTACTTGAATACAATTTTTGGTACCTCTGGTTGGGACCCATTGTAAATCTATATGTTCCATTTGCCAAAACTGCCAACATTCTCATAGTCCAGATAGCGCTGGGATATATACAGAGAGCAAACTTACAGGCGTTGGTGACGGCGAAGCTGTTGGCCGTCTCGATGTTGTCCACGTGGGGAACGAGGTTGAACGGAGCTTCGGACGCATTGGGACTGGTGTTGTGCAGGAAGATGGCCAGTCTGAAGGCAGTGTACTCCTGGTCTGTGTTCCGTATGAATAACCCACCTGCAATATAAATATACATGTTACTACTATTACTAATACTACTTCTATTAATACTACTCCCTGCACTTAGTAAGGTTATAGAAAAAAATGATTCACGCACAAATTTACAATTATTTCCAGAATAGTGACTTGATTATGTTTCAGCAAGACACATTCTCCATGCACAGCTCTCATGCAAATGACAGATGGATGACTCACAGGTATGAACAATTCTGGATTAGTTGTTGTGGTGATGTTGAACTTTAGCGCTGCTTATGATGTAACAGATCATTACATTTGAATAGAAAAAGTGAAAAGCTACAGTTTTGCGGCTGCTGCTGTTGCATTAATGTAACGTTAGCTCTCTCTCAAAGAGTGTTTTACAATAGCTGTTCTTCTAACAGTAAAGGTTTAGTATGTGGACTTCCACAGGGAGGCTGTTTAGGACCTCTTTTGTTTTCTGTTTTTATTAGTGATTTATCGTTAATTGTGAACAAAGTTTCAATGAGGGTATATGAAGATGACCCAACTATTTGCTATTATGCTGCACAGTCACATTACAAAACTGACTATTTTGTCTAGAGAGCTGGATTTGGTGTACATCATAGGAAACAAGCTAGTACTTGGCTGCTCAATTAAAGCAGACCTATTGTGCTTATGTCTGCTATATAGTTATAATCTATGACACCTGTGGATCATTATGTTATCATTTTAAATTACTATATTGATCTAAAACAACTTAATAACATGTCCAAGTTAGAAAACTGCGGTTTCCAATGGGAGTCGACGTTGCCATAAGCAAAAAATATTCAGCGCCTCCAACAGATAGCTGCACATCACATTAGTGAGTAGCAGATTTTTTTGAGGGTGAAAACAGGAGTTGGTCTACAATATTGCGTCTTGAAAATAAACAATAAAAGACTGCTCAAACATGCATGAATGACGCCAAATACATCATCGATAGTATAAATGGTGAAGGGAAAAAACTATAACATAGTAAAATAGGTCTGCTTTAAAACAAGCAGAGTACTAATACACACTTGCTGTGTACTACTACTCCTCTGAAGACCAGTTGACCACAGAGCCTTGGGAGCAAACTATTTCCTGCATGTTTCTTGTACAACAATGATGCGCGTGGTGACTCAGACTGTTCCATATGTAGTCTATGGCGCTCCTCGGGGCTCAGCTAAATGTCAGGATCCTAGTTCTGGGGGGTTATTATAGTGGGGCAGTTGGGGGGCTGCAGTGGGGCTAGGAGCTAGTCTCCGAGGAGGGGACAGTCCGGGTGACATTATGTGAAATGCCATGGTGCCGTCTTCACGCGTGACCTCTCCAGCGTGCTGCTTCAGACATCCTCGGGAATATTGAAGTGGTAAAGAGCAAGGTAAGAGTAGGGCTAGTATGAGCCACAGGGACTAACTGTCACTATGTTCACATGCACAGAGAACGGCGAGTGTGCTAAACAACCATATTCAAATGGTCTTTGCCCCGAAACCTGTCAGACCACTCTTGTCCCAGTCTAGAGCAGGTCAAAGAACGCAGTAGGTGTGATCGTGGGCTACGAGGTGTTCAGGTGCTTGTAATAGTTTAGAATTCGCACTAAAACTGTGCAGCTATAATTGCTAATAAATAATAATAATAATAATAATAATAATAATGCCTTACACTGCTTTACAGGCTTGTCGAAGCCTCTCAAAGTGCCAGTAGTGGTAAGCTAATATTATAGCCACAGCTGCCCTGGGGTAGACTGACAAAAGCGAGGTTGCCAAAATGCAACATCTGCCCTTCCCCCCCAACACCAGCATACACCACATTCATACTAGGCAAGGAGGGTAAAGTGTCTTGCCTATGGACCAAACAACAGATCTTGGTCTAAGTGGGAATCGATCCTTTCACCTTTCAGGTTGGGGGAAAGCTGCTCTTTTCAAACATTCTAGGAACTGTGTTACTGTGTTAAGTTATTTTCTCTCTGCAGCACAATAAACACATTGCATGTTCAGTAGTTTTACTTTCACTTTAGCATAGCGGTCCGTTAGCTGGTCCGCAAAGGGACAGTTTATCATCGCTTCTGATCTAAAACGAGTGAGTACACGTCCAAACACTTGTCTGATCTCTCATAGTCACTACGTTTACATGTACAGCAGGTAAAGCGGAGACCAGGCCTAGTCCAATTTAAACCGATTTTTCAAAATGCATGTAAACCCGGGAAATGTGATTGAGGTATCGTGAATCAAATCTGAAAGATCCCAATAACACACCTGGAGAAGCCGGTACGTACTCTGATACCTGCTGGATGTAACAGTGCAGTCTGATTTACATTAGGCGCAGACTAGGAGGGGCCTTCAACTGCACTGGGTAAGAAACAGCCAGGCAAATATTAGACATGTGTTTTGACGTGTACTCACTTATTTTAGATCAGCAGTGACAGACTAACATGTGTTGTTTCATTGTGAGAAAGAAAATTAACATAAAGTCAACGTAAAGTCTGCCATTGTCTGCCAAAAGTGTGCTTATATGTATGAGAAACGTTTTTATTAGTAATTCTAGCTGCAAAGTACAGTTCTTTTGTTTATTTACAATGTTATTTATATTTTTTACTGGAATGAATGAATAAATTAATAAATAAATTAATAAATAATGAATTGGCCTGTAGTTGATTTCTTTCCAAAATCGGTCTTCCCCAGTACAGATGTATTTTATACTAAAGACACATGACCTCACAGAGGTCACAGAGCCCAAATGGGTTTTATTTTTAAGATCTGACAACCCAAAGTGCTTCTCCTTTCTTATTGGATAATTGACTTATGGAACAGTAGGTAAATCTCCCTCTCCCTTTCTCTCACTCTGTCTTTCCACCTTTATTCTCTCTCCACAACTCCACAATGAGAGTCTCTCTCTTTCTGTATCTTTTGGTCATCCTCATCCTATGTCCTATGTCTTTTCTTTTTTCTGTCTGCCCCTTTTTCTCATTCCTCTATATCTCACCCTCTTTCTCTCTCGCTCTCCCTTTTCTCTCTTTTATCCCAGTCCTCCTCTCTCTTCTCCCTCTCTCTCTCTCTCTCCCTCCCTCTTTCTTTCACAGACTGCCAAGGTACATTGTTCCCTAAGACATGCCCCTATCTCCCCACCACCCCTTCTTCTCTCTCTCTCTCTGTGTCTCTCTCTCTCTCTGTCTTCCTCTCTCTCTCAGTGTCTCCCTCCCTCTCTAAGGTGCACAGAGAGTAAGATGGTCTCTCTCTCTCTCTGTATCACTCCCTGTCTTCCTCTCTGTCTCCCTCTCTCCCTCTTACTCTCTTTCTCTCTCTGTGTCTTCCCCTCTCTAACCCTCTTGGCCCATCTCTACCTCTTACTCTCTGTCTTACTCTCTCTCAGTCTCTCCCTCCCTCTCTCTGTTTCTCCCTCTCTCTGTCTCCCTCTTACTCCCTGTCTCCCTCTCTCTCTCTCTCTCTCTCTGTAGCTTTCTGTCTCCCTCTCTCAATTTCTCCCTCTCTCTCTCTATTTCCATCTCTCTCTCTCTGCCCCCTCTCTCTCCCTCTCTCTGTTCTCTCTCTAACTATTTCACTGTCCCCTCTCTCTGCTAATCTAATATTGCCCAGATTGCAGGGAATGGCTTCTACTGCCACATGCAGTTAAGGATAAGGTGCACTTTATTGTCCCTGTAGATAGATAAGTCCTCTGCATTTGACCCATACTTCAATGCCACTGGGACAACCTGTCAGGAACAGTGAACCCATCTCCAGACCTTGAGCTTGTCTTGGTCAGGACTAGAGATATATCTGCTGGCCAATATTTGGACTTTTTAGCGTATCGACCTTAAATCTCCAGCACAGGCCGATATTTTGTTTTGTTCATTCTGCTGCCTAAAAAAATACACACAAAGCTCTATATTAACACTTAAATACAAAGAGATAACTGCACACAGCGTGACTACACAGCTCTATTAAAGGTTTGTGGTAAAAATGGCTTGGGGGTAGTTTGTAGTAAATTTAAATTTCATAAATTGGGGAAAATAATAAGCCCAAAGATTTCAGCGCAAAAATATCAACAGAGCGTATCGGCCATTGGTTGTTGTATCGGTATTGGTCACGAACAACCCCTTAGCAGTCGATCTCTAGTCTGAACTACCTTAGCTGGAGGATTTGACCGATGGTCCATGTTTTTGGGTTGATGGAAGAGGAAACCCACCCAGACACAGGGAGAACATGAAAACTCCACACAGACACGGGGAGAACTTGCAAACTTCACACAGACACAGGGAGAGCATGCAAACTCCACACAGACACAGGGAGAACATGCAAACTCCACCCAGACACAGGGAGAACATGCAAACTCCACCCAGACACAGGGAGAAGATGCAAACTCCATACAGGGCACAGGGAAAAACTCCACCCCCACCCACACAGAACATACAAACTCCACACAGACACAGGGAGAACATGCAAACTCCACACAGACACAGGCAAAACATGCTAACTCCACCCACACAGAACATACAAACTCCACACAGACACAGGGAGAACATGCAAACTCCACCCAGACACAGGGATAACATTCAAAGTCCACCCAGACACAGGGAGAGTATGTAAACACACAGAAAAGCCCGCCCCGCCCCTGTGCCCCAGGACAGGGACACACAAGCAGCACAAGTCACACAGCTGACAGTAGCATGTGTCACTGAGAGCCCAAAGATAAGATCAGAGTATCACAACAGGAGGAGCAGAGGCCTGAGGGACAGTGTGAGAGGAGAGGGGCTGCAGTCTGGTCTGGTTTGGATCTGACCTGGTTTTGGTCAGTACGGGTGGGATTTCTCAACGACATTATCAGACCTTTAAAAATAATCCTGTTTTATGTATTTATTTATTTTATTAGTCCTGGTTTAGTCTAGTTTGAGTTGTGGTTTAGTATTTGGTAGTCTTGGTTTAGACCTGAGATGGTGTTGCTTTAGTTCATGTTTAGGCTGCAGCAGAGGGCAGCTTTTGTTAGTACTGATTTAGAACCGGTTTAGTCCTGCTTAAGTCCTAGTTGAGTCCTGGATTAGACTGAAGTGCTGACTGGTTTGAGCTGTCAGATACAGCAGAGGTGCAGATTCTTTAGTCCCGGTTTAGTCCTGGTTTAGTCCTGGTCTAGTCCTGGTTCCTGCTG
>JACM01050763.1:0-24281 GCA_000787095.1 Periophthalmodon schlosseri
AATCGGGCATCGCATCGGAGTATGAGTCGGACTCAGAGGACAGTGAGGACGCACTGGAGGAGGGGGAGGAAGGGGAGTGTTTTGGGTGGGGGACAGACGCGGAGACGGTCAGGCTGCTGAACGTCCTCAACAGTCGGGGGATGCGGGACTGCCTGGGGGACAGGATCTCAGTGTGACGTCCACGTGTTCCTGGCTCTGCACTTATTCACATGTAGCACACACATTGTACCATCTTTAGGTCAGTCAGAAGTCATTGATCTGGTCAGATGAATCGTGCAGGTGACGAGCCATCTCCGGAAAGTTAAGCAGTTCTCACTTAATAGATTCTTATTTCAAGGTTTAGTTTGTTTTCATACCTGACAGTTTCGACTGTCACTAGTGGTCTTTCACCAAGTGGTCACGCAATATTGCTTTGACTTGATCAGCTGATATTTTGGTGTTGTCTTCCCACCGGTGGAGGCAGGACGACAGCGCCATCTGCAGTCTAACTTCTTGAAGAAGTCAAGATGGAGATGGTGTCACAGTTCTGCCCGTTTTCATGTTTATCCCCAGTCCAGCTCAGTTTCCCAGCCTGTATATATACTCCCTCTGCTCAGTTCTTGCTAGATTGTTGATCAGTCAAGAGAGACACTCAAGCTCTGTATTTGTAATACTCTGTCGTTTGCATTTCTGCAATCCTGAATCTGCATTAATCCCTGTTTGAGACCTGTTTCTGAGTTTATTTTCCCAGCCTGTTTCCCATATTGATTCCCCAAAGTGGAAGAGATTTTAGTTGATATTAAATAAGATATTCATTCCTCAGTTGTTCATTGCCTGATTTGTCATATTAAGAATTACCTGTTTGACGGACACCCTCTGTTGGATTTACTAAGACTTATATTTGACTGTACTCTTTGTGTTGCATTTGAGTCCAGTTTACCTGTGTGATAGATGGAGTATCCCAGGTGTGTGAGAGCAAAAAGGTCTCCTTGTTCCGGTTTAAAATAATACAAAAACACGTCACAGCAACATCACATGACCACTCTAAGCAGTCGAAATTGTCAAGTATGAAAACAAACTAAACCTTATTAAAATAAAAAATCAGAAAACCAGATGGAACTTAAACTTATTAAACTTTTTTTTCCCATGGAATCATTCAGGTGCCACCTTGAGAAAGTTAAACAGTGTTACTTTAAAGATGCACTATGTAACTTTTCTGGTGGAGAGTCTGCCACCTACTTGTCTCCATGGAGGCGGGATTGCTTTGTCTAAAATATTGCACAATATGAAATTAAATGTATGGAGACAAGCAGTCCATAGATCTGACTAGTTACAGATCAGATCTGTGGAAAAGCGAGTCCGCTCACAGCAAGAATGCATGTTTTTCAAGGCATTTTTGTCCAATGTAAATACCCATAATGAAATATTAAATAATAGAAAGACACAGTTAATGCCATACTGTGGAACATGCCAGTCAAAGTAATCACATTTCTCTCATTAGAAAAGTGACATAGTGCATCTTATGGAAATTCGGTCCTGCACTCAAGGTAGTTTGTTGTAGAAAAATAATTAAAAATTGTCCATATGCTTCAAAGAGTTTCATTTTGGTCTTCTAATATTATTCACAAATATATGTTCTTTTTAACAGACCAGTGTCAAACATTGATCTGGTCAGTTCAATGACTGAGCTGAGGGGGCGCTGTGAGGAGTTGCCTGACCAGTCCTTCCTACATTCTGTTTGAATCCAGAAGTATCTGGAATCGGACCATAAAGTGCAGGACTTGGAACAATCGAACCACAGTTGCTAATTTGTATCACGGGTCTCAAATGCAGAAGACATCTCTCCAAAATTCTCGTATCATTCAGAACAAAATATATAACTTATTTTATCTCAGATAAGAGTTTAGTGCTTCTACTTTTTTCCCTTTTTGTCTAAAACACAATGTTTGTTTTGATCCGAGCAGACCATGTGTTTCTATGATTGGTTAATCCACACCCAGCTGAAATCGGGGAGACAGGATATGCTTCCAGATCCACTCATATTTGTAAAGTTTTTTTCAAAGTGTGTAGTTTTGTCTGGACAGTTGTTTTACAGGTGAGGTGGGCTCAGTACTGGCACGAGGCTATACCCGGGAGCCAGCAGAGGTGGCACAGACTCTTTTATTTATTTATTGGTTAATTTATCTGACTGGGAACATTCAATGAACACCTTTTCTGGTGTAAATGTGCCAGATTATAGCAAAGCAGCTCATTTCTATCCCTTGTGAGAAAGCAGGTAGCACAGAAATGACTGCATTTCAAAATCAACGTGTTACAGTTCAAACTGTAAAAGGTCATCTTTAAAATTGCTCACAGACGTGGTTTGACTTGACAAGAGTGTAGTATTGACACTGGCCTGGGTCTACTGGTGAACATGGGAGCACCCTCCGTCACAAAGAGAGACTACTCCGATACTTTGTCCCTATAACAAACTGTAGTCCGACTCTTCCACGAGGCACTGTCAGTCCCTCATTTGAAATCCTACCCAATTTGCTCCATATTTTAAAGTGCACGTGTGCCAGTGCTATGGCCACACTATTTAGACAAATGTAATTTTTTGAGATTAGTTTGTGCTGTTTTACACTTGGGAAAGACTATACTTTTTTACCACTTGAGGCTCACTCACTTCAGATTTCAATGTCTAACTTTGAGAATCATGGGCAAAAACAGTTTTAGTTTTAGTTTCTTTTTCTAAGATTAACAGCATAGAAAAGCTCATCTGGTGTAATTCCATTTAAATAAAGCACTAACTGAAGCTACAGTTTATAGACAATATTACAATCATGTTTCAAGCAGTAAACCCAGCTCAAAAATAGAAGCCAAACTGGGCCACAACTGGAAAAAGACAAGTAGGTGAGATGGTCTAATGTTTCTCCAAGCACAGTCTCCTGAGCTGGAGGTGCCTGGCTGGTTTTAAGGGGAGACACTACAGGCAAAACGCACATTTTATTATTCATTTTGGGTCAGTTTGGTCATTAACATACAGGCTTTCACATAGAAACAGCGAAACTGTCCACTCTGCGCCAAAAAAGGTTTTAATATTTAATTGAATCAACAGCCGTAGATTTATATGGGACATTATAAGTTCAATGGCCATTTTCTCAATATTCAGTTTCCCCCCATAGGCGATTTAGTTTTCTTAAATACTAAATAAGATATCCAAAATATATTTTTAGTATCTAATATGTCATCTAAATGAGGCACGAAATTTAAACCTAGCTCTTTTCATGTCATAAATATTGTCAATTTTGGCAGTTTTTGCACATAAAATGCCTTCTTTTTATATGAATACATTATATGTAGAAAAACTTGTAATACCTTTTTTCTTACTTCATGTGAATAAACCACAGAAGAAATTTCAATTGATATCTCTAAAAATCTGATTTTTTCCTATTCACCTGCAGTGTCTCGTCTTATTAAGAGCTGGGCCAGGCTGTAGGAGGTCCACAACCCAACAGTTCCTTTACTTCTATAGTACATACATATACTGGAGAGAGATAGAAAAGCACTTATAAAATGCATGCAATTCAGGGGGATTAGATCTATTTTCCTTGGCTATGATATCTACTGATCTACTGAAAAAATACACTATTTTTCCTAATACAAGTAGAAGTCAGTAATATATGGAGTAAAATGCGTGTTTTCAGGTCAGATTCCTTCACATTACAGTGTGCATATGAATAGCATAAACATTGCTATGGCAGTAAATTCAGGTATTATCCGAGTACATGTCTGTGTCACCTCCTCTCGCCCTCAGAGCTAATGCCTCGTCTAAATGCGCCCACACACACCTCTCACACTCCATCTTGTCTTTGTGTCGCTGTCGTCCTGATTGGAGCCCCGCCCCCTCACTCAGTACCTCTCCACTGCTCCATTTAAAGTGCATATGGCAGGTTTTCACGTTTTTGTATATATGACTTGGTTTGGTGGCATAGTACATGTGGTAAATATTTATCATAACTGAGAGGCAGTTTGTGGGAAAAAAGTCAAATAAGTACAAAAATACAGAAAGTAGCGGTGAGTTTTAAAACAGAATCCTCTATGTCATCAACACTGAAAATTCCATCCAAAATGCAGAGACACTTCACGCATAAGGAAGGCATCTTTCTGACAGATTAAACATTCATTTAGCAAAAATAAAGGTGTTTTAGGTGTCATTTATTTTTATTAGTCTAATCTAAAGTTTCAAACTCAATTTTGATACTAACAAATACTACTCATTTCAATACCCAAATGATAATTTTAATAGCCCTTTTTTAGACAGTATTGTAATTTTCAACACAAAATAATAGTATTTGCACTGTGATTTTTTTATTTTCAGCATCGATACCTGCTCAAATGAGTATCTACTTTCGATACTAGCTTTAGTACCAATTAGTATCTAATTTTTAATACTTTTGACCCTACTTTAATGATAGCTGTTGTGTAATTTAGTAGTTTAGTAATTTAGTTTCAGACCTTTACATTTTTAGCTGCCTTTACAGACTTTAGTTTACATTATCATGGTTGCTAGGTAACAGTTTTGGAATCTCCTCATCTGCTGCTTGTGCCCAACCAGAAAGTAAAATTATAAACTTCACCAAAATTGAAAAAAAATTAAAAAAAATTAAAAATGTGAAAATGTAGGCAAATTTTTTGTAAAATCTTTGTGTTACCTATGTTTTAATGAAATAAGTAGTCCAACTTGTCATGTGGACTTTGAGTTCATTTCATCACCTCATCATTTGTACAAAAGCAATAATGTAAAAACCCTGAAAAATGCGTACTATTTTTTAATTCCAAAGTTGTTGTCATTTTCAGATATGTTGCTTTGGTTGTGTGAATATGTAATACTCATTTTCTACCACTTATCCCTGGTACAGTGTAAGCACAGAAAGAGCCAGGGCTCCGACTCCCCAGACACTTCCCCCAGCTCCCGCAGCAGAATAAGCATTTACCCAGATATAATCAGGATCTGAAAATGCTGTATTAAACCTGGTTGCCTGTGCCCAGGAGCATTGGCTACAAATGAGAAATTGAAAGTGAAATGTCAAAGCTGTTGCTGTCAACTTCGTTACGATATAATGTAAATGAGTGAGGAACACAGCTGACATGATAGTTTCACATCACAATTTAAAGCTCCTCTATGTCACAGTTCAAGTGGAGAGATTCCCATCTGCTTATCGCCACAGGCATGCTATCGTTTTGCCTCAAATGTTCCACAGTATGGCATTAAACTGATCTATCTTGCATTTATCCTATTACAGTGAAAAACATGCATTTTTACAGTAAGTTGGGTTGCCTTTCCATAGCTCTGACCTGTAACGCCTATAACTTGGCCTGGTGATGTGGCCTACTTGTCTCTATGGTTATTTAAAACTGTGGAACGTTCTCTGCAATGCAGTAGCATCTCCAAGGAGACAGGTGGCAGTGGTAGACCCTACACTAGAAAAGTTACATAGTGTATTTAACTAATCTGCGCTAGACCAGACACCACTAAACTTTTTAAATATAGACGACCAGTCAAAAGTTTGGACACACATGGAATGTAGCAAACGAAAACTAAACTCAAAATAACTCCAAACTTGTGTCAGAGTTTTAAACGTAGACACCCTTTGCTTTGAACCCTGGTTTGCACTTTTGGCATTTCTTGACTCTGAAGCAGCACATCTGTGAAGTGAAAACCATTTCATGCTCATTGAAAGAAAGCCAAGGGTTTGCAGCGCTGTTGACAAAGCAAAGTCTGGCTACTTTAAGCTTTTAAATATAAAATAGTTATTTACCTTTTTTTCTTTGCTGCATAATTCCATAAATCTTGCAACATGTATTTGATGTCTTCTGTGTGTATATAAAATGCAAAAATAGTAAACATAAAGAAAAAACATGAATGAGAGGGTTGTGTCACACACACACACACACACACATATATATATGATATATAGGATATAGACATATGTCATTAACTTTTCCATCACAATTTCATGTAGATTTGTTCAAATTCAATATGGTTTTACTGACTTTTGCCAATGTCTACAGTGTAAAACTGTGAAAAGAGCGAATAATCAAGTAGATTAATCTGCACTAGGTCCATTCCTGGCTCATTCACACCTCTTTCACGACTCACTTGTGAGTCAGTATTTATTTAGAGACTTCTGTCTGTGCAGCTGAGTGCGTTTTTTGCCTTCTCGTAATTTTCAAACACAGTTTTCTGTATTTTAGCCAAACAAATGACAATATATTTCCCTCTTCACTGTTGGAGCGGAACAAATTGGTCAAAAATCAGGACAACTGGGACATGTGAAAAACTGGAACAAATCAATGGTTTGGATAAATCTACAAGGACGTGGGACACAGGGCTCAAAACTGGGACTGTCCTGGGTAAATGGCCACCCAGTGTCCCCCTCAAAAAGAGTTGGCATGTTTTGAAATTAACCATAGTTCTCAAAACCTGCCATGTTGCACATGTTGCTCACACTACAGTACCTGTACTTCTTTATTCTAATATTGAACATAATAAGTGGTAGAAAATGTGCCGGTTCAAATCCCAGCTCATGTAGTTGGCATGTACATGTGTTATGATGTCATACTATAACCTCATTTATAAACCCATATTTAGATATCTATACAAGTATGTGTAGTGAGTGAGGCCAGGGACACGTGAGGGGATGCACTGGGATCAGACTGTCTTCAGAGGGACAGTGGACATGCCTTCAGAGGAACACGTCTTTAGAGGGATAGTGGACATCTGGGACAGTGGTGGGCAGCGAGTGGATGTGGAGGGGCAGTGGACTTGTCTTCTGAGGGACAGTGGATGTGTGGAATCGTAGAGACGTCTTCAGAGCAACAGTGGACTTGTCTTCAGAGAGTCAGTGGACATGTGGGATAGTGGACATGTCTTCAGAGGGATAGTGAGTGGACATGTGTTCAAATGAATACGCCTTCAGAGAGACCGTGGACATGTCGTTTAAAGGGACAGTGGACACTGTGGGACAGTAACAGCAGCATTTTACACTGTTTTGTATACGGCTCTGTCCTGCACACGTCCTCTTTTCTTTTTTGTTGATTCAGTCCGAGCATGTCTCTCTCCAGTCAGATGCGCTCATACAGGAGAAGACAGACCTGTTTGTATTTTTTCTTTCTCTCATAAATAAAAACAGTCATAGAAGAATATAAATGGTCTAATGTGAGTTGTCCCTCTATTAATGCGCTAATTGCTTTGAATGGTCCAGACTTAAACCTATATGCACCATACCTTTGGTAAAGGCTCATTCTGTCTTCAGTTTTAAAGTTAGAATAAGCAATTCTAGCAATTTTGTCAGACAGGAGAGTTTGTTTACCTACTTTACATGTTTCGGCTACTTCCTGTATGTTCCTCAGAGGTGTCACATGATGGTGTAGTGACCTGTCTTGTAGGCTGCTTCACTTGGTTTTGCTATACAGTAGGGTCATCTGTGCTGAAGGCAACAAATACCACCTCTGGATCAGAGAGTCCAGCGAGATCTGCAAATGAGGTCCAAGGAGCATAAACAACTTTATCACCTTATCACACACGGAATGCAGTCCTGGAGAAGGCCTCAGAAAGTAAGGGGCGTAAGTGTCCCCTACTGACCCTAATGTCTAACAAAAACAATCGCTAATTCTAAATATATGCACCATACTGATACTGGTATTATCTATTGACTGTATATACTAATACTTTGCAGCTGATGTTATCAACATTCCCTGGGTGTGATGTTTACTGGAGACTCTACTCTGTCTGAAGCTGTTGCTTAAGTTGGACGACTCTCTCACAGATAAAATTACAGTCACAAGCTAGCTAGCATTAGGCAACAGTTTTTCAGTTAGTGCTGAAAATCAAACACTTAAACAGGACCATGAATGCTCGTATTAAACCATAGAGAATAGAGATACATAATCAAACACTAAACAGGACCATGAATGCTCGTATTAAACATTCCACCATAGAGATACATGCAGAACACCCCCAGCGTGATGTCACTGCAAACTATCAATAGATGGCAAAGTATCAATAGATGGACATAGCTGAAGTTGTCCATAAATGAAGATGAACATTGATAACAGATCAATCAGGTGCCTTCATTCCGTCTGCTCTCACTAGAGTTAGCAACAGGTTTGTTGTGAAGTGGACTCCCCCTGCCAAACCACCGAAGAGAGCGGGAAGAGGCGAGTACCTACAGCAAGCTCACTCTAGGCCTGTCACGATAAAAACTATATTGACTTATCATTCAATACATGTTACAATAATTTTGGGGGATCAATATTTATTATGTGTACCTTTTCTTTGCAGTACTGGGACATTTTTAGTTAATTTTTGGATATATAATAAGATTTGAGCCACAGAAGGTTGCATTTAATAACTTCTATGGCAAACTAAGTACTAAAGTGTTTCATTCTGCTATGTATTTATTGCAGCTCATGTTTTTTAAACAGAACTGTAGATTTAAAATAGTTTTTGTGGTATAGATTTTCTCTTGGTTTATTGCATCAGTGGCATAAATTAGTTTCAGTATTTTCTCGTTTCTTGTCTATATTTACTTTAGTAATACTTCAAAATTTGTTATCGTGACAGGCCTACCTAGCTCCTGATTGGCTCTTTAGCTGCATGATCAGAATTCCAAATATGTAACTTTTCTCCAGATCTTTTGGCTGGAGCCGAACGCTATGAGTGGCTATATGATATTATCTAAACCAGGAAAATGTACTGGATCAGGTTTTGGTTTAATTATATCGGTTCAAGGTTGGACCAATCAATTCATGTAATACGTTTTTTTTTCTGGCTCAGAACATTTCACAATAGCTTGCAAAATATGCTGTTATTACTTTCACTAGTCTGTCCCACCGTCATTCAGTCACTGTGTGCACTGGCCACCCTGCTCCTGACCCAGATTGTATTTGCTCAGCATTACATTAAAGACGTGACGGAGTTGACTGATCAGTGCTGTGTCCTTGTGTGTGTGTGTTACCCACTCTCTCTCCTCTCAGTCTGGAGCAGAAGCTGGTTTATATTCCTTATAGGGCTAAACTATTTGAGAAAAATCTATAATTGCAATTTTTCTAACAAACATTGCGCAAAGACATATTGTGCTTTTGTCTGTTATATGGTTATAATCTATGGCACCCGTGGATCATTATGTTACCATTTAGACATTTTAAATCACAATATTCATCTAAAACGACTTAATAAAAGAAACAAGTCAGCTGAATTGCACATTCAAAAATGGCTGTGCCCAATGGGAGGTGGCGTCGATGTAAACGCCATCGACTCTAATACATAGCTGCAGATCGCACTAGCGAGTAGCAGATTTGTTTTCATTTGTACCAAAATGACTGCATGATGCTGCCGAATCTTACACGTATAATTGATTAAGAAAATAAAATTGAAGAACAAAGTAAATACAGAGCAGTAGGCGTGTACCAGTGGCAGTGAAAACAGGGGTAGGTTGGAGCATTGACGCCTTGAGAATAAAGATTACTCAGATATGCATGAATCACTCCACATTCAACTTCAGAGAAAATTTCAGAGTAAATGAGAAGCTAATTTTGCAGAATAGGCTGCTTTAATAATGGGATTATTTTCAAAGATTACATTTTAAATGCATCCAGAAGAATACAAAAATATGAACAAACAAGAATCTCATTTCAGAGCATGTTTGTACAGATCAAAACTACAGGGTTAGCAGTTTTTATGCTGGAGATTTTGTTTGTGGAGCTGTGTTGAGTGACCCCGGTGCGCACTTGATTTAGTTCTGTTTACTCTACTTTGGGTCGGTCTTGTTCACACACTCCGCGCATCATTCACCCCAAATACTCACTATGAGCCATGTGAGAATCCAGCAGCTGATCGACGAACTTATTTCTATGTCAACGTGCTTCAAGCTGACAAAGCCCGTGAATACATGCCACTGTGGTCTTTTCTTTCACCTCTGACTAAATACACCATGAGGACTGTACGTGCTGGTGGCAGAGGAGAAAACTTTTTGAACAACACAAAGACAGGCCCAGTCTGTGCAGACAGAGGCAGGAGGAGACGTGTTGCTAATATTAAATTGATCCAAATTGCCTCACCAGACAGCAGCTCTGCAGCGCCCATTCATACAAATGTGATCCGAGCGTTTTTTTTGCCCAATTCCACATACTTTTACCGTCCACAGCGGACTGCGTAGGTCGGCCCGAGGTCGGCCCCGTTGACACCGCACCCTCCCCGCTTCAGAGTGTGGGTGGAGCCGCTCCAAGACCTCCTATTTGAAGACGGGCCCAAGTGCACCTCTCTCGGAGCGAATACTCTTTTACGTCTATCCAACTAGTGACAGTGTGATTACAGTGTGAACAAAAAAAACAACTAACAAAAAAAAACAAAACACAAAAATAGAACACATACATTTTCTGTTAAATGCCAGTGTTAATCCCAGTGGGTGCAGTATTTTTTAATGATACAATAGGTTCTTGTATCTTTTTTATTGTTGAGATGTTTAATTGTATTCATATGTTGTTTTGGGTAAAAGTGGTTTCAGTTAGGTTTTGTATTGTTCTGTTTAACTTTATGAATGTGATATTTGGCCAGCATAATTATCACTACTACTACTACTACTACTACTACTACTACTACTACTACTACTACTACTACTACTACTACTACTACTTGTATAGCGCTTTTCATGACACTCAAAGATGCTTCACACAATTCAAGACAGACAAAACACAAATGAAAGTTGATCGAAGGGCACAGGTGGCTGTGTGGTGGTGGAGGAGCTCTGTAGGTAGGGCCCAAGTCCCTCCATAACTTGGGGCCCAAGTTATGGAGGGACTTGTACACAATGTTGAGGAGCTTGAATTTGATGTGCTGGCTGATGGGAAGCCAGTGGAGATCTCCGAGAACAGGAGTGATGCGGGTGAGGAGGTGGGCAGCAGAGTTCTGAATGTACTGGAGTCTGTTGAGGAGTTTGGACGTTGAACCGTAAAGCCGGCTATTGCGGTAGTCGAGGCGAGAGGTGACAAACGCGTGAATGAGTGTTTCAGCAGACTGTGGGGAGAGGGATGGGTGGAGGCGAGCAACACTCCAGAAGTGATGGAAGACAGTTTTGGTGGTGTGATTTATGTGGTGTTCGTAGAGAGAGGACAAGAGTTGTAATATGATTGATTGGATGATTGAAAAACAGAAGGATGTCGCTCTCCTGGAGGCTGATCCCGAGTCCAGTTTTATTGTAGATAAATGATTGAATTTTAAACCAGTGTTCTTGACTATAGTTCCATTGGTAGAAGAGATGAGGGATGGTCCTCCAGGTACTGCCCAGTTTAGCAGCTCTATCTGAAATGTGGTTGTGGGTGGAGTTAGGTGTTTAGTCCCTCTTTAATCTTGCAGCCCTTGTGTTCCCTCTCTCTCCTCTCAGTCTAGAGCAGAGGTTGGTGGCTTATGGTGATCTCCATATTTGGAAGGCCGTTGTTTTTCTCCTCTCTCTCCTCTGGGGCGGAGGTTGGTGGTGCGGAGTGATCTGCAGATTCGGATGGATGCGAGCCAAACCACACCGGCCCAGCATGCACATCCACGGAGTATAGAGCTGGTCAGTCTGTCAGCGCAGAGAGAAAAGGCCTGGAAACAAAGCGGCCTGTGGCATATTGTAAAGGATTGTCAGTATTCAGTACTGCAATATTCATATGATTACGATATTTTAAAGGCCCTGTTCCTGATTTTGAGCAAAAGTTGTCTTGCCCCAGTACAGATATATTGTATAAGCAACTCGGAAAAACTCTGCTCCGTCTCTGAAAGCTGTGAAAAGCGCTTATAAACTCACCGTGGTGAATAATTAGGATGCTCAGAATGCATAAGGTAAGTGAGGAATAACTTTGGACCACTGCAAACCATTTAAAATGAACTAGTTGTGTTTGTCATGTTTTAAGATAGCAAAATGAGGTACAGTACTTTTAATATACTTTTTGACAAAACATTTCAGTAATGATTAAACAAAAGAGTACACGCCTAAAGGTAAAGGTTTGCCTTATGTGATTTTCTGGTGGAGGGTACACTATCTGTTGCTGCTTTGCCAGCTACACTGTAAACCTGAATTACTTCAGTGAACTTATAACTTATTATGTAATCAGTTTCCTCATAATGAATAAGTTAAGTTACTGAAAAGTAACTTAATTTGTAGTGTGTGATTAAATGAAGAGAACTGAATTCATGTACTGAACTTAGACCGTATTTGTTACTCAACTTAAAACATTCAACTACTCTGCTTATTATACTGTTTACACTGTATTATTGTTTTATTTACTGTAAATCAAATGTAAATAATGACTTGGCTATAACATAACATAATCTCTACACTAACCCCAAAATAAAAACGTGCTTTATAATAGTGGACACTGGTCACAGAAAGCAAATAATAGATTATGCAAACCCATATTAATATTGAATTCAAATTCATCGCACACTTAAAGTGTTCTTCATGTGGACTTCACCCCACACACCTCAATATTCACCGATTCACCAGCTGTAATCTGTGTGAAAAGGACAGAAAAAGAATAGCAGAATTTGCATCAGCAGTACTGGTGGCTATTGTGATTTTAAACAAGAAATTAAATGCCAATTTCTCTCCAGACAGTCCAAAACTAATCAAGATGCAGCTCAATTTAACATAATGACAAATGAATATTCCACACAGGAGCTGATGCATTTTGAGCTATTGTAAAGTCACGCAATAAACTACACAAATATAAAAAGTGCAAACCACGCTATTATTGCATTTAAAACAGTATGTGGTCTGTCTTACCTTTTCCATGCTCTCCTCTTTTTCTGCTCGTGTCTGGTGCTCCATTAAGCTGAGATGCAAAAACAACCCATTAGCTACCCCTGTTGAGATCTGGTTCTCACATTTAAACTCTGTGTCTATCATTCATTATCAAACTATGCATTTCAAAAGCATGTAGCACGAACAGGACCGTGTCTACAGTTGTTTTATCTACTGCTGTTTAGCGGAGTTTGTTATTACTTTACTACAACGTAGTTCACGTATGCCTTCCGACGTAATTCAAAAAAAGAGTCTCAAAATATCTCTTTTGACTAAACAGAGTCTGACAGTCTGACGCAGTGGTCTGACGCACAAATGGCTTACTTATAGCTATACTTATGGATTATACATTTAGAGTAGGTGTTTTGATAAATATTTGAGTAAATAACATAGTTCATGGAAAAACCTCCTCTCTGCTCCTCTCACTTCAGAGCAGTTGAACTGCAGCAGTGCTCAGTTATGACGTCATGACGCGTGTGTGCAGCTACAGCTGAAACCAGAAGTTTACATAAACTATATAAATAGATGCATACACTTTTTCACTCACTGTCTGACATGAAATCAGACTAAACTTTTCCTGTTTTATGTTAATTAGGATTAACTAAGTTATTTCTTTTTGCTAAATGCCAGAATAATGAGAGAAGGATTTTTTAGACATTTTTTTCATTACTTTGTTCAAAGTCAGAAGTTTACATACAGTAATATTACTATGCATTTAAACAATTTGGGAAAACCCAGATGATGATGTCATGTCTTTGGAAGCTTCTCTTACAACATTTGAGTCAGAGACACACCTGTGGATGTATTTGAAAGGACACCTGAAATCAGCCAAAATATCAGGAAGAGAATGGTGGACTTGCACAAGTCTGGTTCATCCTTGGGTGCAATTTCCAGATCCCTGAAAGTGCCACATTCATCTGTTCAAACAATTATACACAAGTATAAAGACCATGAGAATGTCCAGCCATCATACAGCTCAGGAAGGAGACGGGTTCTGTGTCCCAGAGATGAACGTGCTTTGGTCGTAAAATGCGCATATTAACCCAAGAACAAAAGCAAAAGACCTTGTGAAGATGCTGCTGAAGCTGGTAAGAGTGTGTCATTATCCACAGTGAAACGAGTACTGTACCGACATGGGCTGAAAGGCCACTCTGCCTTTCTTTGATTTTTGGAGACATGTCCTGTGGTCTGACAAAACTAAAATTGAGCTGTTTGGCCATAATGAGCATCATTTTTTCAAACCTGAAAACACCATCCCAACTGTAAAATACGAAGGTGCCAGCATCATGTTGTGGGGTTGTTTTGCTGCAGGAGGGACTGGCGCACTTCACAAAATAGATGAGGAAAATTGGTTTCAAAGTGGCTTAAAGATAACAAAGTCAATGTTTTGAAGTGGCTATCACAAAGCCCTGATCTCAATCCTATTGAAAATTGAAAACTATGGATCACACTTGGGTGACTGAGGGATTACACAGATTTCTGACTTTGAAGATAGTAATGAAAATTTGTCTAATTGCCATAAAATATTTGTTGAGAGAACTTTTCTTTACTGGGTTTATCAGCCTAAAACTTATTAAACTTATTAGCTCACTGCACTGGTCAGGGTTACAGTGCATGTTCTACAGCACTGGCATTAAACAAATCTATCTTGGATGTGTTAAATTACAGGCAGTTTCATTGCTTACAAAATGCACTGAAATATGTAACTTATTATTGTGTGTGGGTTTGCCTCTCCACAGAGCTGCCCTGTAACCTGGCATTGTGGCATCACCTGCTTGTCTCCGTGGAGATTGATAGGTTTAATAGAACACAGTGGAACATAATATGCCAGAGAGCAATTACATTTTAAAAGAGTCAGTCACCTGCTAGTCTCGTTAATTTGCTAGTTAAATTCTTGGACTTAAAGGGCCTGTACCTGAATGTTTTCTTGTCAAGATAAATGCTCTCTACATCATGCATTCTACACTAAAAGCTGCTAAATAAGAAAACAAATTGAGACTGTAAAATATAATATATTCATTCGACAAGACATTTAAGTAATACAGAAGCTACTAACAGGGTCACCTCTTTTCATCCAATCAGGTGCAGTGTTACTAAGAACCACAGAAACCAAATGCCTGACACACACTTGACTCTCTGTCATGGTGCATTTTTAAAAGTGACCAAAAAGCAAATGGTAGCAGAGATTGGAGAACTGTTGGGAAACAACTACATGACACCAGACCAGACATCCCAGACAGTTTCTGTGTCACGGCAGGGCTAAAAGTTCAAACTAAAACCGGTACAGGCCCTTTAGACCTGTTGTGCTAGTGTCTGCTACATAGTTATAAGCCATGACATCTGTGGATCATTATGTTATAGCGTAGACATTTTAAATCACAATATTCATCTAAAACGACTTAATCAAAGAAACATGTCTGCTGTCTTCCGAGTAGCTTCCGTAAATGTCATCACAACAAAGAGAAGTGTCGGCACCTCCGATGGATAGCTGCACGTTCTGCTAGTGAGCCGCGGATTATTTTTCATGCGTGTATCACCAATTAAGAAAATAAAAACGGAGAACGAAGTAAGTACAGAGTAGTGGGAGTGTACCGGCGGTGGTGAAAATTGAGGTTGATCAGCAAAATGGCGTCTTGAAAATAAGTGATTATTTTCGCTTTAACAGGCACGAATCTCCTTAAATACAACTTCGGGTCAGCAAATAGTGAGGGGAAACAATTATAATATGGTTAAAAGTTCTTAAAACTCGATTAGGTGTGCTTTAATGAGGAAAGTCTTGAATAAAACCACCTTAGTGTAATTGCGATACATATAAGTTTGTTACGATTCCAATTTGTGTTAGCCAATACTGTGATATCGACACATAATCGTTATATGTAGCAGCCCTAAAACAAAGACTCTGGCGCACTAAGCAAAGCAGCATATTTTGTTCACACAGGGACAGTAAGAGTAGTGGCAGATGTGGAGTTTTGACTGAAGGCTGAGGGCTGTGGAGGCTAACATGTCCGCCCACATCTCATCTGCACAAGGCTGAGTCTGAGTCACCCACTCAAGCTATTGTTTTGTTTACTTATCATTTCATCTGGACATAATGAGGTTGTGTGGGATTTGATGTCATGTGTTTTTTGGTAGGGGAGGGGCTATACATCAGTGCTAATATTGTGACATTGGAGAGGTTTTCCAGATATTGGTAACATATTGATGTTATTGAAGTGCTGGGGTTGTCAAAAGTATAGAAAATCAAATACTAATCGATATTAAAACTAGTAACGAAACTAGATACTCATTTGAGCACGATACTAAAAAAGTCACATTCAAAGGACAGAAACAAACCTTTCCTGAGCAGCTTTAGACTGATGTTGAGCTGTATCAGGACAAGTATAAAACACATAGACCAGTGGCCATAGCGGCTTGTCAAAGCCTGATCTGGGGCACCTGTGGCAAAAAACTGTTGTGTCCTTAGGTATGACACTTCATTGTCTAGTATGAATGTCATATGTGTGTGAGTGTTGTAGTGCTCAGAGAGACCGATGGCGCAAATTGGCAGCCTCGCTTCAGTCAGTCTGTCCCAGGGCAGCTGTGGCTACAATAGTGGCTTACCACCACCGAGTGTGGAGTGAATGAATAGTGCACTTTAAAGCGCTTTGGGTGTCATATAAAGCGCTATACAAAGCCAATGATTAATTTAATTAATCAATTAATAGCATAGGCCCATGGACCACTATGGAACTACCTTGTTGAAAATCACATTCTTTTGTCTAATCCGTATTAAGTATCTGGTCTATTCCTTAGTATTGAAAGCGAGTTTGAAATTATCGTGACAACACTACAATACATTGGTGCTAATATGGGGGTAGGTTTTCCAGATATTGGTATATTGATGTTGGAAATCTAGCCCATATTTGGTGCAGATGTAGACAGCCTAATAATGCAGGGTCACTCAAACATGTGTGAATGAACCTCACAGGAGAGACAGTCCTTCTTTGAACAGGAATGGGGGCCTTAGACGTCTATCTGCTATTTATAACTCCATCCTCAGACTTAAATCAAAACAAAGAAAACAATAGGGCTAGCCAGTATGCTAATAGGTGTGAGAGCACCCATTAAGGGCCTGAATGATTATGCTAAATATGACTCAGGCACAGTTCAGCTAATAGGTTGAGAGCACCCATTAAGGGCCTGAATGATTATGCTAAATATGACTCAGGCACAGTTCACACTTAGTGTAGCTCAATAGACCTAGCCTACAAACAAAAGCTGTAAACAATAGATGTTTTTAGTTTCAGTGTAGTTAGCTCCTGCCTTCAGACATATTTATGGCAGTGTCCTCCAGCAATCTTATGAATACATACAACTGAACATTATAGCCGTGCATTAGTTAAAAATTACATTTAAGCAACTTAAAACCATTTCATTAAATTCAAACATGGATTAAAGTTCAATGAAATGAGTATTGTATCTATGAATCATTAGTTTTAAAGTAAAATGTGAAATGTTGGGAGATAGTGGTTCTATTATATTATTCTATTCAGTTGTTCAAATTGCATTAAAGTACAAATTTGATAAATATTAATATCATAAATATTAAGAATGTTAAGTTTGATTAATAAATTAGCAGAAGATATTAGTGGCATAGAATGAGTCGCAATTCAAACAAAACGTTTTTGCACCATTAATATTTTGTTCAGAATAGTTGGGCGCTTGCCCACACTAAATTACAATATGACAGATAGGGGTAAATTAAACTATAGTATAATGTAAGTATAGATTTTGAGTTCACAAATTTACTGACTTTTCTTTTAATACCAAGAGATGTATTCATTTTTCTGGTCACCCAATCAGCATGCTCTTTCCAGTTTAAATTATCATCGACAATGACACCCAGAAATTTGGAGGATGAGAAACAAGTTATTTCTAATGACTCCATTTCGATTTTTAAAAATCATATACTGTATTTTCCGGACTATAAGTCACACTTTTTTTCATAGTTTGGTCGGGGGTGCGTCTTACACATACTCACACTGACAACTGCGCGAGGGCACTCTAGGCTTGTACCAGTATCACAGCCGCGGGAAGCGGCGCTTCATCTACTTCCGGAGCAGGCGGAGTTTGTTCAGAAGGACACCGAAGATGAAGAATTCAATGGATTAAGTGATTTGGAGTGAGATCAAGAGTAAACTTGTTGGCTTGTTTTTTATGCTTTAGTTATCTGATTAACTGTTAATATCTTATGTTAACATACCAGACTTATTCAGTTCACTGTGCTTCACGTATGTGTTATGTAACAGTTGATTTATATATGTTGCAGTTCACTTGTTTGATCACTAGATGCCGCTGGTGTATTTGTAATACCTGTAAGAAAATGTACTTCTCGTTTTCTTTTATACATTTCATATTTAATTTCCCCTTATTTATTTCCCCTTCATTTATAAAACCATAAAGGTGATAATTTTTTCATCTGGAACAATATTGTAAATGTTTATAGTTTATCAATAAGTCTAGTTTAAGTTTGCAAAAAGTACTTCCTGTTTTCTGGTTCAGCCTTTTTTACGCTAATGCTAAGTCTTACCCGACAGAGCACTATTTAAGAAACAACTGAGAAGTAAAATATAAAATTTCACCGGTTTGTTTACTAGCAGGTCAAAGTGGTATGTGTATTTTCTATGCATTCATATGCAATTTTGTGTATATGTAATATGAGCCAGCGCTTATGTTATATTTTATGTGTTTGCTAGTTCTACGGTGTGAACTGTGATGAAGAAGTAAGACCACAGTAAACATCAGTGAAAAGAACTCTCGTGTCTCTCGTGTTTGTGGCCGGCATATGTTACGTTAGCGTAGTTAAATGATTAACTGTTAATATCTTATGTAAACATACCAGACACGTATTCAGTTCGTTGTCTGTGCGTTATGTTAGCGTGCTGTACTGCTATTCAGCCTGTTGTTCTCTATTTTATTGTTATTATTATAACTTGCCTTTAAAGATAAAATGTCTGCTCTTGGTCTCGGATTTTGTAAAATAAATTTCCCCAAAAAATGTGACTTATAGTCCAGTGCGACTTATATATGTTTTTTTTCTTCATTATTACACATTTTTTTGCTGGTGTGACTTATACTCTGGAGTGACGTATAGTCCAGAAAATACGGTAATTAGTTTTTTTTTTTATTTTAGATTTTAAGAGATAATTTGTTCATTTTGAACCATTTGCCATAAGCAGATAGTCCGGCATTGGTTTGGTTTATTAGTGCACTGAAGTTTGAATTAGATATGAATAATGTAGTATCATCATCAAATATAGTATCATCAAGTATTATTGGGCTAAGATCTTGAAATGTATAACATAAGTCATTTATGTATAACAAAAATAATAAAGGACCTAATAACCCCTGAGGGACTCCACACGTATATCAGCTGTATGTCTATCAGAATTGCAACCACTGATACAAACAAACTGGGACTGATTACAAATAGAATTCTGTAGCCACTTTTATGAAAACCATATTTATATAATTTGCAAGTAGCATTGTATGATTGACTGTATCAAGAGCTTTTGATAAGTCCAAAAATACTACAGATAAATTGATTATTGTCTAATGCAGAGGTATTGCTTATCTTAAATTTAAACTTTTCCGTATGACGCTGTGTTCCTCTTTGATATTGTTTTCTTCTTGTGATTAATGCTCTTTACCTTAAGTGAGCAGTACTAAAATATAGGAAAGTGATCTGACAAGTCTGAGTAAATAATCCCAGATTTATTTTCATTACTGAAATAGTTTGTAATTACATTATCAATCACAGCTGAAGTATTGACACCCACTCTTGTCAGTTTGTTAATTAATGGGGAAAAAATAACTTGAGAAAAGAGTATTTATAAATTAATCAGTTTTAGATAAACTTTCAATAAAATCTGTAATGCTAAAATCTGGTGCACGGTAGATAAGTCTTATCACATCGTAATGCTTAGATAAGCGTCATATGTTGAAAATACATTAGGCTGAGGCATGTTAAGAAAAGATGCTTTAAACATTTTTACACTATAATAATCACACAGGTTGGAAGCATTATAGGTAGAAAAAAGTGCACATCAGGGTCAATTTTACTACTACAAGGGTTAGTAGAATTTAAAAGTCTATTAGAAAATATTGAGCTTTCAGCCATAGGTAAAGTGGTGATAAAACTATTAAAGATTATAAAGATCAGTACAAAACATTATCCTCTGCTTGAAGGACCAATCATATTAAACCTTAAGCATTAGAAATAGCTTGGTGAGGTAAATTGTGCGGTGGATGAACATCACTTTATCATACTTTGAATAAGCCACTTCACCCCTTTCCTGGGCCGCTTTCAGAGCTGGGAAAAGTTCTTTCCTTCAAGAAAATCCTCATTAATGGCAGCCATTTTGTCCTTCAGTCTCAAAAATCTCACCACAACAAGAAGAGGTCTCTGAGTTTCCAGGCACAGGCTTCCCACCTTTATGCACCTTTGTACTCATATCCCTGCAGGATACATGCAGGATCAGGATCAGACTATCCTGGATATTAGAGCGGTAACTATGGCAGCTATGGCAGAGATATGGTGAGGAACATTTCAGCAACTTTGCTAACTTATGGCTCTTTAGTGTGCTTACGAAAGCAAAGGGACAGAATATATTCAAATAAGAGCAGGAAAGGCGTTATGACTGGTGGAAAACTACACTACAGTGGATGTTCAGTCCGACTCCAAGAGCAACACAGCCAGCCAGAAAATGAGTATGATAAACGCTGGCTCAGAATCTCCAGAAATTAACTCACTGAGCTGCAGAGGCTGCACTAGCACTGATTAATGATTGTCTGAAGGTGCTGGGGTTTAGGTAGTGACGATTCAGATCAGAAAGAGTCCTGTATCTCAGCATCAAAACTGCTTTCTGATTGATCTGATCGTCTTGAGAACCAAAATGCTAAATTATAACATAAACAACTTGGCCATTATGTATAATGTTTTGGTAATTAAAGAGGGGGTATTAGCAAACTTGATTTTTTTAAGCTTTCTACCATGTTATAACATTGTTCCCTCATCAAGGTGTTAGATGTCATCCATGCATGTTTCAGTAATTTAGGGATCTCTCTTGGGCCCTATTTGAACCCTCCTTACAGTTAAGCTGTAAGATTCTGTCCAATGCTCAGCCCACAAGCCATGCTCCAGCACGGCCATTTTTCATAAATATACAAAAGCAGGATATAAAGCACATACATACATCATACATCATAACTTCACAAACCTGATGTGATGTGCAGTAGTTTCATTACAATAAAACAATAAAAGTGAATACTCCATAGAAGTAAAATACCCCCTCTTTAAGAATAAATCAGCATTAGAATTGTTCAGTAAAAGTTATACTTAATTTGAACATGCTACCTCGTGTCTAGGGTTTTGTCATGGTTATGGCATTTAAAATCAAAATCGTGCATATCGTCCATTTAACCTTAGATTCTTCTATCACTTTTCCTTCCTTTCTACATTTGAAATCTGCTATCTCTAAGTATGACTAAACTTTGAACAGATAAGTCCAAATACAAAAGCAGCAGCTCTTATACTATATTCAGAAAGGCTTTGAAACATTCATTTTGATTGCTTTATTTAAAACTTCCAACTATTGACAACCCTCTGCTTCTCATATGGCACTGCTCTGACCAGGGAATTCTGTTTGGCCCAATTTGAGCGGAGTTTTGCGGGTTTGGAATTTGATCAAAGCTACAGACACGAGCCCATTAGACCCTGCTGCTGTCAGAAGCTGCTATTCCTCACACAATGCAGTAAACAGTGATACTAGCTTTAATCGCGGGTTTCTCCTCTCGTTTGGCTCATATTCTCCCTTGATCGTTCTTAACACGAGGTTTGACTTATAAAAAGCCGACATCTGGTCTCCATAGCAGCGAGATTAGCAGGAAAGCACACACCGAGGAACGAAGAGATAAAGCAGCTGCAGATGGAGGAAATTACACGTCAGTTCTGTTCATCCAGGAGCAGGAGAAGGAATATGACTACTACTGAAATATTCTGCTGTTGTTTGTGAGGCGGTGTTTAAGAGAGCTTACAGTTCTTACAAACTCTTAAACTATATTTGTTTTGTATTATGTTTATGTAACTTTTCTGGTGAAGGTCTTCCTGCCTGTCTGGCTTTAAACATAAAGGTGCTGTACTTGATTTTTACTGTCTTAAAAACAAAAAAACAGAATTAGTTCATTTTAAAGGGCCCATATTACGCTGATCTCGATTATAATGTTGTTTCTTCATTAAAATCATACCTAGAGTTGTTGTTTTGTTATGTTGACACATGTTTAACGCACTTCACTTCAACTTTGCATATTTAGGCTGAGTTCTTCTCTCAAACAGAAAACACTCTGTTCCACCTTGTGATGTCATGTGGTAATACAGGAAGTGCTTCACTGTGTTTTTAAACTCCGCACACCTTCACTCGAATCATTTCAGTCCTGGAATTGCCCATCTCAGAGCATTGGGCTGGGCTTAGAACCACTGCAGATGTGAACACAGAACATATGGGCTGAACATGAGGTCTCCCAAAAGAGATCAGGAATGAGTCTGACTGAAGACAGCCATGTGCACATAGGGGAGAGTCTAACATGCTTTCATGTGGGTTTGAAAACATTTTTGAACACCTATAGACTTTTTGAGTATAGACACATTAATGATGCACTATATAAATTTTCTGGTTGAGGGTTCACCATCTGCTTGTCTCCATGGAGATGTTATACTGTGGAGCATTCCGGGAAAACAATGACATTAAAGAGGGGGTATTACGTTTAATTGCTAACACATAACATATTTATATCACAATGTTCAAAACACGGATGCTAAAGACAACATATTAAAATAATGCGAAGAGGTTTATTTCTGTCTTCCAATATTATTTACAAATAAAGGTTCAAAATAAAGACATTCGAACATGTTGAGGTATGTGTGAACAATACACTGGTCTGTTAAATATAACCTTTATTTGGAAATATATAAAAATGTTTAATTGGTATCAGTTTCATTTTTGACGCTCTGAGTTTCCCCTCCCTTCACAATCAGCATGCACCCCACTAATGAAACTACTGGACATCGCATCAGGTTTGTGAAGTTGTAGTGTATTGTTTTGCATCCTGCTTTTGTATATTTATGAAAATTGAGGTGCAGGAGCATGGGTAACGTAGGCCCGGGACAGAGGGAAGCTAGTGCTTAACGGCTAGTGCTATTTTCTGTAAAACATCCCTTTATCGTCCATTGCCAGCAATTTTGTACATCCGTGAGAAAAGCAGCTGTTTTCCTGTAGTTCTGATGCTGGTTCTCAGTATTTTATGCCAAAAAGGAGAGAAGATCCGACAATTTGTATTTATCACTATTGAATGAAGGATGTTTTCACCCAGAATTGGACAGGGACAAAAGTGCCTGTACGTTGAAGACATCTATCCGTGGAGATAGCAGAAGAAAATGTAATCATTGAGGAGACATTTTTGATGTATTTAGGATAACGGCAAAGCAAAATTAAATTAAAGTGTTGCCCCTCTTTTTTTCTCACTCTATTTCTCTCTCTCACTCACTCTGTCTCTCTCTTTCTCTCACTCTCTCTATCTCCCTCTCTCTTTTGTCATTCTCTCTCTCTCCTCCTCTCTTTCTCTCTCTCCTTCCCCTTTTCTCTCTCTCTCTCTCCCCCCTTTCTCTCTCCTCTGGCTCTGTGCGTTCTGGACCAGCAGGTTTAGTCTGGGTTGAGTCTGTTCTTGGTTCTGGCGTCTGACATTTGTGGGGTCATTAGAAGTTTGGACGAACGCGCTGTAAGAATCCTGCCTCATTATCGCTTCACTTCACACTCAGAGTTTAAGACGTGGTTGCTATGGGAGACTGTCTGCTTGGTAACACAGTCCTAATGATCCTCAAATTTAGGACTTACAAACTTCTCAAACTTGTTTTTTCCAAAATGTACTACCACAAAAGAGTGTACTTTTGACAGAATTGGTATTTATGATTTTGTGCACTTTTACTTTTTTTTTTCTTCCATAACAAAAAATTTAAAAAATGCCAAAATTGGTTTAAAGCAGACCTTTTCTGCAAAATCGACTTTTTAGAGACTTTGAGACTGGTGTAATCGTTCCCCTTCTCATTTACCCTCTGAAGTTGTATTTAGAGTCATTCATGCATGTATGAGTAATGTTTATTCTCCTGTCTGTTTTATTTTCTTAATGGGTGATAGACTGATTTGGCAGCTTTGCGTAGCCATTTTAGCACAAATGAAAAAAATCTGACGTACCGTAGAGCCGAAAGTCAGCCCACTTGTTTCTTTTGTTAAGTTGTTTTAGATCATCGTCTGTGTAATCCCTCAGTTGTCTAGGTCTGATCCATAGTAAAAGCAAAATATAAAATCTGTCAACTGGACAAAAAGTTGTAGGAGTGAAGACGTTTCGCTTTTTCATTTTTTCAAGCCGCTTCTTCAGTTCGGGTCA
>KN483910.1:0-31411 GCA_000787095.1 Periophthalmodon schlosseri
TGATTTTCGATACTTTGGACAACCTTAGTTTAGACCCCGTGTACACCAATTTAAAGGTGTACTATGTAACTTTTCTTTTGTCCACCACTGTCTCCATGGAGATGTTTCTGCTTTGCCCAATGTTCCACAGTAAGGCATTAAGCGTTCTTTCTTATTCAGTTACAGTGGCTTTATTGATTTAAATAATCCCTTGAAAAACATTCATTCCTATTGTTAGCGCTCCACAGATCTGACCTGTAACTTGGCCTATAGTGGCATCACATGCTTGTCTCCATGGAGATGAGTTTAATGTTATTGACCTGATTCCGCCCTGCCCACTTTTGCCGCAAATGTGATTAAACTGCGCTTTCTTTGTGGTGGCACTTCCGGTTAAGTGGAAATCCCATTAATTTCAATGGAGAATATGGGAAAAGTTTTTCCAGTAAAATATGATATAAAGTATGTTCATTTGTGTAAAATATTCAATGTTCATTGGTCCCTATAGGACTTATTTACTGTCAAGATTATTTACTCCATGCAAAATAATACAACAAAAATGACAATAGCGGCGCCCATGGCAACTTTCGGAATAAGGTGAAGCATAGGGAAAATTACAGGCAAAGCAATAACATCTCCATGGAGACAAGCAAGTAACACAGTGAATCTTTAAATGTGGTATGTGTAAGTGAACGCAGCCTAAAAATATGTAAAATAGTCATCCCCTAAAGTGGACCATAGGTCTCTCTCTCTCTCTCTGTCTCTCTGTCTCTCTGTCTCTCTCTCTCTCTCTCTCTCTCTCTCTCTCTCTCTCTCTCTCTCGGGTCCCTGAGAACTGTTGTTTTAGGAAGTGTTCCCTGTGTCGTCCTCACCTGACCTCTGCAATGACTGAAGGAGTGACCACAACAACTCAAAACAGAAGGACCATCAAAATATAGAGTAATAACAGAGGTATCCAGTATAAATATATACAGCCATGTTAAAGCTCCCATTTAGACTGTTTTTTTTTTTTACTTAGTCCTGCTTTAGTCCTGTTTTACTCTGGTTTACTCATCATTTTAATCCTTGTTTAGTCCTGGTTTAAGTCGTTAAGGTTGTAGTCTTGGCTTTAATCCTGGTTTGGTCCTGATACAGTCCAGGTTTAGTCCTGGTTTTAGTCCAGATTTAGTCCTGGTTTAGACCTATTATAGTCCTGTTGGCTTTGTCATGTATAGTGCCGGCTTTAGTCCTGTTCTGTTTAGCCCTGGCTTGGTCCTGGTTTGGTCCTGGTTTGGTCCTGGTTTTAGTCCTGGTTTAGACCAGGTTTAGTCCTGGTTTAGTTCTGATTTAGTCCTGGTTTAGTCCTGGTTTACATCTGGTTTAGTCCTGTTTTAATCCTATTTTAGTCCTAGTTTAGACCTGGTTTAGTCCTGGTTTAGACCTGTTTTAGTCCTGGTTTGGTTCTGGTTTAGTCCTGGTTTGGTTCTGGTTTAGTCCTGGTTTGGTTCTGGTTTAGTCCTGGTTTGGTTCTGGTTTAGTCCTGGTTTGGTTCTGGTTTAGTCCTGGTTTAGACCTGGATCTAGTCCGGTTTTGGTTCTGGTTAGTCCTGGTTTAGACCTGATCTAGTCCCAGTTTGGTTCTGGTTTAGTCCTGGTTTGGACCTGGTTTAGTCCTGGTTTAGACCTGATCTAGTCCTGGTTTAGACCTGCTTTAGACCTGCTTTAGTCCTGGTTTGGTATTTGTTATGAAGCCACAGCTGTTCCAGGCTCAGATCCAAGATGGCCACCTTATGAAACACAGATGAATCATGTGTTTGTGTAAGGATGTGGGTTAAATAACACTGACATAACTTTACACTTTAGGCATTTAGCTGAACATTTAACTTAACACAATGCAGCAGTGCAAGACAACAACAACAAAAAAACACTAGAAAGAAAAAGAAGTCTCATATGTAATGTAATGCTATTTTATTTTGTTTGCACAAATTATTCAAAAACTACAAAAACATACTTGGGTAAGAATAAAGTAATCCTGTGTCTTCCAAAAGTGGATGCAGAGGTACAGTGGCTCACAGCAAGGTCCACGATTCGATTCCGTTTTTTTTTATTTTATTTTATTTTTTTACAAATTAATAAAAAACTACAAAAATATACTAAAGAGTAAAGTAAGGAGATTTTAACTGTCTGGGTGTGACATCCAATTTAAACTTTAAAGATGCACTTCTCTGGTGAAGAGTTCCCCACCTGCTTGTCTCCATGGAAATATTGTTTTGCCTGGAATGTTCCACACTATGGCATTTCAATAAACATGCATCAGATCTATGGAGAGTGTACATATTTAAGAAATGCTAGATAAGATAAAGTCATACTGTGGAACATTATCATCTCCATGGAGACAAGCATAGCTAGTGCACCTTTAAATAATGCACAAAATCTAGTATTTTCAAAGAACTGAAACAAAAATAAGACAAACTAAATCATATCTGAAGGAACAGTGCAAGAAACACAAATGTTCAAATCATTTCATATTAATAATAATAATAATAATAATAATAATGCATTTTATTTATAAGCGCCTTTCAACACACCCAAGGACACTGAACAAGATAAAATAAGATAAACATATAAACATATAAATACAATAAAAACATAACAAAAAACTGATTAATAAAAGATGTGTGATTGGTTATTAGAGGTAGGACAGTCTGAACAGGTGAGTTTTGAGTCTGGATTTGAAGAGTGGAAGAGAGTCTAAGTTGCGGAGATCAAATTGTCAACATAAAGCTTTTGTCACTTTTTTACTAGACAATCATTTTTTTGTCACAACTAGACACTCATTTCAGCAGGTATCGATGCTAAAAAAGTCACATTCACAGGACAAAACTGAACCTTTCCTGAATAGCTTTAGAATGATCTTGAGCTGAATCAGAACAAGTATAAGACGCATAGACTGAGGGATTACACAGGCTACATGGTAATATAAAAGAAAATACTACGATTTAATGTGGAAAATCACATTCTATTGTCTAAAGAGTGTTTTTAATTATCATTTCTGTATCAGAATCGGTACTGAGTATCGAGTCTGTTCCTTAGTGCCGAAATTGATTTTGAAATTTTAGTATCGTGACAACATTATTACACAGTACAATATATTACTCAAGTACAAGTAAAAGTGGTTTGTCTGAAAACTACTCTATGAAGTACTATTTTATTCAAGTTACTTGAGAAAAAGTACTTGAGTAAACTGATTACTACCCGAGTTTAGGTGAGTTCTATTTTGGTTCTTAAGTCTTTATTTCCTGTGGCCAGAATAATCCCACGTTTACTACAGTCATGAGATTAGCACTCTGTTAGTGGCACATGGCTAAAGACGCTAACAGCCCGCTAATGTAGGTCGGTTGGTCTAGTCTGTGAACTCAATCCGGTCCAGAGTCCAGACCAGGATCTAGACCAGGACTCAGACCAGACCAGAGGACCAGGGTAGGAGACATGTTATGTAAGCCCAGAGTGAGGAGGGTTCACTGGGGAAGAGACCAAGGTCCTAAATGTGGAGCAGAAATCTGGTCCGAACGGAGTCTGGATGAGTTAGAATCTAGTGCAGTGTGTAATAGACCTACATACCACACTCACTGCAAGAGATACTCTGGTTTAGTCCTGGTTTGGTCCTGGTTTAGTCCTGTTATAGAATCTAGTGCAGCTGTGTAATAGACCCACATACCACTTTAACTGAAGAGATGTTGGTTTAGTCCTGGTTTAGTTCTGGTTTAGTCCTAGTTAAGTTCGGGTCTAGTCCTAGTTTAGTCTTGGGTTAGTCCTGTCCTGGTTTAGTCCTGGTTATTAAAGGATCTTTTGCAGCTGGGTAATAGACCTACATACCACTTTAACTGGAACTTGTTTAAACTTTACTGAAAATCAGTTATGAGGTAATTTATTTTAGGTCCTGGTTTAGTACTGGTTTTGTCCTGTTAAAGAATCTAGAGGAGCTTTGTAATAGACCTACACCCCCCATTCATTGTAAGAGATATTTTAAAATGTATAAATCTTTAGTGCTGGTTTAGTCCTTTTGTCCTGGTTTTGTTTTATTTTAGTCCTGGTTTAGTCCTGGTCTATACCTGCTTTAGTCCAGGTTTAGATTTGCTATAGGCCTGGTTTAGCCCTGTTATAGAATCTAGTGCAACTGTGTAATAGCCCTACATACAACATTCACTGAGATAGTTTAAAATGTGTAAAAGAGAATGTGTCATCTAAACTTTGAAGAGTTTTGAACCCTGTTGTAACCGTGCTCTCTCATCATTATGTTACTCAAAGTTGTATTTTGATTGATTCCTGCATGTTTGAGTTACCCTGTATTGTCCTGCAATTGAGACTTGAGTACTCAGAAAATTTCTGACTTCACCTACCCCCTATCCCCACCCACTCATCTGTATTTATTTGTGATTATTCAAAATAATTCAGATATTGTGGTTTGCAATTGAAAAAATGTGAAATAATGATCTACATTTGTCATAGTTTAATGCTAAATACATGAAAAGCATAAGATTTTGACTATTAAAAAGGGTTAGGCATTATAAGTAATTCTTACTTCAGCCTAAACCCTTTCGGTCATGATAGAAATGTTATGTACAACCTTATACAAGTTGAAAAATGTTTGATTTTGAATGTAATGACCGAATAAACTAAACTAAAAGCTAAGATGCATTTTTATGAAAATCATGCATTAGGCCAATTAATTTAGGTCCTTGTTTAGTGTTGGTTTACATCAGTATAAACAGATCTAAAAGAGGTCTAAACCAGGTCTAAAACAGGTCTAAACCAGGACAAAACCAGGTCTAAACCAAGACTAAACCAGGTGTAACCCAGGACAAAACCAGGTCTAAATCAGGACTAAACCAGGACTAAGCCAGGTCTAAACCAGATGTAAACCAGGTCTAACCCAGGACTAAACAAGGTCTAAGCCAGGTCTAAACCAGGACAAAACTAGGTCTAAACCAGGACTAAACCTGGTCTAAATCAGATTCAAACCAGGTCTAAACCAGAACTAAACCATTCAGGTCTAAACCAGATCTAAACCAGGTCCAAACCGGGTCTAAACTAGTTCTATACCAGGTCTAAAGCAGGACTAACCAGGTCTAACCAGATCTAAAACAGGACTAAACTAATTCTAAACCAGGTCTAAACCAGGTCTAAACCGGATCCTTTGTTTCTCTCCTCTTTCTCTTCATGAAAAGGACATATGATCTGTCTCTTCCTATAGATGTTCTATAATATGTAAATCTTCATACGTTTATCTGATCTGAGGAGGGACAAAGTGTGACTGTGGTCCACTGGGCTTCTACAGATGATAATAGTGTCATTTACAGCAATATACCAGGAGTTTTATTTGTGTTTTAAAATCAATATAGATGGAGTAAAGGAACCAAAACTTTTATGAAAGATTACTGAAGTAGCCTGCATCTTTACCATTTTTGAAAGGTCCTATATTACCCAAAATTGACTCTTGTGAGCTTTAAGCTATGTTATAATGTTGTTACCTCATCAAAAACATACCCGGAGTTGTGTTTTGTTTCTCAAGCTCAAAATGCTCTGTTCCACCTTGTGATGTCATGTAGTGGTAGTTTTCAAGTTAACAGTTACCTTTTGTTCAGTAGAGATTGGCAATTCCAGGGCTGTCAAGTCATTCAAATGATTCTAGTGGTGTAAAGAGTTTAAAAACACAGTGGAGCACTGTATTACCACATGACATCACAAGGTGGAAGATGTTTTCCTTTTGAGAAGAACTCAGCCTAAATATGCAGGGTTTGTGTGTTAAACATGTGTGAATGAAACAAAACAAAACTGTGACACACAGTATAGGCCCTTTAAGGTAAATATATCTCCTTCCTTCCCTCCAGTGGAATGTAGGCTTAGTACACATTTGCACCAGATTCTTTAACATCGTCTAGACAGCCAGGTGGGACCGTCACGGGACTAAAACAGGATTAAACCAGGATTGAAGCAGGTCTAAATCAAGACTAAACCAAGACTAAACCAGGACTAAACCAGGTCTAAACCAAGACCAAAACAGGTCTAAACCAGGATTGAAGCAGTTCTAAATCAAGACTAAACCAGGACTAAACCAGGACTATAGCAAATCTGGGTATGGGTATGGTTAGATACATGAAAATACATAAAGACTACATTGTGCTTTGATGGTTTGGACTGGATCACATGAGAGCTGCATTTTAAAAACTTAATACCATGATAAATCACTTATGTTATATAATGTATATATGTGAATAATATAGAAATGTGCCTGTGCAGTTATACTAAAGTCAGCATTCATTCAAAACTATTCTCACTAGGCCTGTAGTCAACTAAAAACATGTCCTGTCAATCAATTAGTTGACTAAAAAGGGGGCGTGGCAAAAGCTCTCAAAACTATTCCGTATCTCCATGTATCTGATCCAAACTGCACTCACAACACTATAGCAGGTATAGTGCAGGAGCTCATGCAAAAACTTCTATTTATGTAGAAAAAAGTACTAGGAAACAATGTATTATATATTGTATTATATAAAGACAGATTCAACTTGTGAAGCATGAGTTTAATCTATCTTTTACATATAAATGCCAAAAAATAATAAAAAAATCAGCTAACTCACTCACTTCTCCTTTCTGCTGTTGTCCCATATAAATCCTTATAATCTAAATAAAATGATTAGTCAACCAATAACCAATTAATTAACTAAACGACTACAGCTCTAATTCTGACCAATAGTGACCCAACAATTTTTTAAAAGTTTTTATAGTATTTTGGCAAGTTCAGTGACAAAGTTTTCGATTCTGAGCTCTACAAACAGAAAGCTGAAACCTACTAGCAGGTATCCACTAGGTATCCACTAGAAAGCGCTAGATATGTTTAAATATACATGTGAAATGTAATCTTGATCTTATTTCTGGAGTTATCCGATGACTGAAATGTAAACAGTTCCATCTGATGTGAGTAATCTGATTTCTGTCTGACTGTTCACAGCTGTGCAGATTTTGACCAGGAAAATTGTGCAAAAAAAGTCAAACTAATGTGACAAAAACAGAAAGGAAAGCTTAAATAAGAAAAAAATATGTGAAATGTGCATTAAGTGTACTGTATACATGCGTTCATTAATCTGCTCGAAATAAATAAATAAATAAATGAAAAAAATGAAATGCAATGAAAGATAAGATGTCAGATTAAATGATGTCAGAGTTATTTTTTAAAGAGGGGGTATTTTACTTCTATGGGGTATTAACTGCTAACACATAACATATTTAGATCACCTTTTTAACTTGGCAAAAAATAATGTATTAACATATTTTATAAGTCATTCCAAATTCAGAGTGACATCACAACACAAGCAGCGTGCAAGAAACTACTGCACATGGCATAAGGTTTGTCAAGTTGCTGTGTACAGTTTTGTATCATGTTTTTGTATATTTATGGAGAGTTGTCGTGTGGGATCGTGGATGGCATAGGCATGTGGACAGAGCCTTGACAGGCTCGTGCTGTTAACCATAAGGAGGGTTTGAATAGGGCCAGGGAGAGATCGCTAAATTAATGCATGTATGACATATAAACACTCTTCAGGGATGTTTTTGATGAGGGAACAATGTTATAGCATGGTAGAAAGCTATTTTGCATAATACCCACCTATATAGAACTGACTGGGTTTTTCCCTTTAAAGAGTAGGTAACTAATACAATGGACAAACAGCACTGACTTACACTGATATTTACAATTTAATCACGTTCATAATAAAACGGTATAAAACAGTGGAATATATGAAGTCATTTGAAAAGTCCAGTCATTTTGTCTCAGTCCTGGATTTTAAGAATGTTTCTTTTTTCCAAATCATTCATTTCTTTGAGGATCAGAGCCACGTTGTACCGCAGCTCCTGGAACTTCGACACAGGAACCTAAAAAAAAAAAAAAAACCAAAAATATGTCAGGAAAATTTAAATTAAAACTAAACCTAAGTGACAAGGTCCATTTTCCCGCTACATTTATCCAACCACACCACAACATCTGGAGGGGCATCTGACACACCACAACATCTGCAGATTAACTAGAGACATTTGACCTGCCCCATCTCAGTCTAACACTACAGGGATACAGGAGGATGGGAGGGCATCTGACACACAGGGATATAGGAGGATGAGAGGGCATCTGACACACAAGGACACAGCAGGGTGGGAGGACATCTAACACACACAAATCTTCATGGTTTGAGTTTTCTTGGAGGTGCCATTTTGAGGACCTTTGATCATTCACAAGATAAGAGATTTAGTTTTGATTTGTGAATTGCTATGGTAACTTTTTTTTTTTTAATCTTTCTGAAGCCTATTGATAAGAGGATGGGAGGGCATCTGGCCCGCAAGTATAAAGGAGGATAGGAGGGCATCTGACACGCAGGGAGGGCTTCTGAAACACAGGGACAGCTTCTGGCACTCAGGGATACAGAAGAAGGGCATCTGACACAGGGATATAAGAGGATGGGAGGGCATCTGACACACAGTAAGTTTCCTTTGATGTCTGGAGTTATTTTTAGATGAATATAACCCATGTGTAATTATGGAGCATGGCATTAGGGAGCGCCAGTGGACAGATCTGTAATTACTTTATCCAATTATATAACCACACTAAACAACATGCACTGATGTAAAGGTGAAGAGCACCACCTGTTGGACATCACACAAACTTACAGGATATTAAAGGGTTGGAGAAGATTAATGCTAGAATGTGGGGTCAGGAGGGACTGTCTGCTGTGATTGGTCATTCAAGTGATTAAGTTTTTGGAACAGGAAAATGTTTTGGGGCAGTTAACATGTAACAAAAAACAAATGTGTCACCTACAGCCCAAGATCAACTTACATCATAAAATGAAACAGTCAAAAATGTAACATTTTAGGCCTATTTATAGCAACAGAAGCTAAAATGTTACTGTGGCAACCATAGATACATTATAACTTCCACCACTCCGGACCTAACTATCTAGTACTAACCTTTGGAGAATCTGATGGAGCATTAAATAATTGATTTGTAAAAAGCAGTGTTGGTCAGATTACTTTTTAAAACTAATCTTACTGACTAGTGACTCCTTCTAAAAATACCGTAATCTAATTACTACTCTGATTATTTTATTTCAAAAGTAATTTGATTGCTGATTACTGTAAGTTACTTTAAAAAGCTCAGGAACCAACTTATAAAAAGCAAGAATTCCTCACACTAATGACTGTTTTTTATAGAACCTCATTTTGTGTTGATTTGATTCACATCTGATCTGTGTCTGACACCAGATCACCTGATTACAGTAATCCCTAGTGTATATTAGCAGCTGTTCTTTTTCATAGCCATCTAATTTTTCTACATTTACTGCCTAAACTTCGTATATTGTGTGAATATATTTGTTTACATAATATTGCATATTATGTAAATATAATAGTTATGCGCTTAATTGCCCATGTTACTTTAAACGTACCATGGTCGTACTATGGAGACCCTACCATATATAAGTGAGTGCCCACCACTTACGTGGGTTTGTTCTTGCACCCCAATGGCTGAAACGTGTAGGTGTGTATGCGTTTATCCTTAATAGCCAAGATGCAATAAAGGCTTTTTAACTTAAAACTTTTTTTAACTTTTAACTTTCTTAACTTTAAACAGAGTGGCTTGGTTTTTTGGTTGTCTGAATTTCTATACGCATTTTTGAGGTTTTTACCCTACAGATAACTACTTGAGTTAAAAAGAAGCAGTCTCCAAAGAGCACCTGTCTAATTTTGAACTATACATGTATGCACACAGCGCTTCTCATTGTATTCTTTTTACAGTAATCCTTTACTTTGTAACTAGTTACATGGTAAAAAGTAAAACAAATTAAGAGTCACTGCTATTACAACTAGAACTAGATTTTTCCGATACAATTGTAAAATTACATTTTAAACTGAATTTTAATTTTAACACATTTGTTCTAAAAGTGTTGTTACCTCAAACTGTTTGAATGATCCGTCTGACAGTTTCATCTGCATCAGAACAGAGGGCTGCAGAGCTCGAGACAGAGACCTGGAATAAGCAAATTAAGCTTAATATGGATAAATATGAGCATGTTATAAACCCGAGTCTGTTTGAGTTGTATTATATATATTTGTTAATCAAATGGATAAACAAAAAAAACAATCTCGAGATTTTCATGAATATTCTTTGTTTCCCAAAAGGGGGCAATATGCCATTTAAAATCATATCACACTTTCCTGGATCATAGATCACAATATGAATTTAGTATCTGGCAAGTAGCATCTTTTAAATAGCACATGACTTTAGTTGCATCTTTTTAGCTGTTTCTTCATGGAGGGGGTATTTTACTTCTGTGGGGTATTAACTGCTAACACATAACATATTTAGATCACCATGTTACCTTTCATTGTTTTGAAAATGCTAAATTCACTGAAAACAACGCATTTTGTTTTTTGACACAGTGTCAAAAGTCACTCCTCCTTCACAGCGCATTACAATTGGCGGGTGTTCTGCTAATGAAACTATTGCCCATCGCATCGGTTTGTAGAGCTGTAGTGTATTGTTACATGCTTATGTGTATTTATGGAAAATTGTCGTGTGAGAGCATGGATGACATAGGCTAATATTGGACAAATATTAGAACTAAATTAATGTTTTTGATGAGGGAACAACATTATAACATGGTATAGCGCTTCAAAAAGTCAATTTTGCATAATACCCCCTCTTTAAGTTCATACTTAACTGTGATTGGCTAAATCCAACTGTCACTCACACAGAGCATGTTAAGCTGCCACAATATTATCTTATAGAGGTGGGCGAGAATGTATTGGCCCAGGTCTAATGCCTGTAACTAGATCCTTTTCTGAGAGTCGACTTCACTAGGATTGGTTAAATCAGGTAAGTGCAAAAAAAATGCTACATGTGATAAAATACCTCTGTTTCCAATATAAAGAGCCTTATACATACCCAGTGGAGATGGCTACATCCACTCTCCACTGCAGCTGCTGCAGAGTGGGCAGGTGAGGGTCAGTCTGAGAAGATGCTGCCTCGAGCACCGCACGACTGAAACAGGAACAGTCAATCAGATACAGAGAGTTAGGGATAAAACAGCACAAAAAAGATAAGATAAAACTATTTTTGTCCCTCATATTACTGTTTTAAAAGACTAAAACACTACAGGAACAGTCAATAACAATGTTTTTATGAGAACCATAGAATGCTGAACACTGAACGCAAACAACCTCTTACCGATTTCCAAAGACCACACTGGAGAAATCAGAAATGAACTCTTCTGGGATTCTGACAAAATTACAAAATGTTTTGGTGACTTTACTGTAATTAAATTAACATATTTGGTGTAAATATTAAAAGAGTTTCTTACTTCAAATCACGCAGGTCCTCTTTAAAAGCCTGAAACAAAACAAAAAGTGTTCACTGCTTTAGTCCTGTTTTAGTCCATGGTTTAGTCCTGGTTTAGTTCTGGTTTAGTCCTGGTTTAGTCCTGGTTTAGTCCTGGTTTAGTCCTGGTTTAGTCCTGGTTTAGTTCTGGTTCATTCCTGGTCCAGTCCTCACCTCCTGTTTGAGCGTTGCTGTGGAGATGCGTATAGCCTCAGATAAAACCTGGTACATTCCTGCGACAACGTGACTCAGTTTTTCTGGAGAAATCAAACAGTTTTCGGAAACAGACTTGAGTGTGTCTCTGCTGTCTCTGCCCTCCAGAGCCCCCACCACCGCTAAAGAGGAAGAACAGGGGCGCAATTTGTATTTACAGAGGCTACAGATTGTTCCTAAATGTGTCAGATGCCCTCCCCATGTCTCCATGGGGTCTTATTCTGTGCAAAAGCTGCTAACCCTGTAGGTTAGAACTCTACAAACATGTTCTGAGATGTCCCTGTGTGTCAGATGCCCTCCCTGTGTGTCAGATGCCCTCCCTGTGTGTCAGATGGGGTGTAAAAGCTGCTAACCAACTCTAAGATGCCCTGTAGTTTAGACCTCTACAAACATGTTCGGAAATGCATGGGATTCTTGGATTAGTTTAAAGTTCAGATCTCAGTCTCTCTTAGATGTGAATGAGTTGTGTAAAATATGCACTCTGGACTGAATGTGGATTTTAAAACACAAATTGCAGTTACGTATTATTCCAAAATGATCCAGCCAGAGTAAAAATTGTCATAGCTCACTAGTGATATTATTATAAATTAGACACAGAAGGCAGTCAGCAGTTAGAGAGTTACAAATGGGAATCTGCAGCACCATTATTAAAAAAGTTGCAAAAGGAATATGTAAAATTCCTCAATTATCCAGAAAATTAAATGTTTTCTGGCTATTTTGCGAAGAAATCCACTACTGTTAATCTAACATAGTAAAAACACAAAAATCAAGTGAAATTTGCAGACATAAGGGACGGTGTACTAATAATCTACTATGCAATTCATGTAGTCAAAAACGTTAATAAATAATTAAACCGTACGCACAGTTGAGTTGTTTTTACCTTTTAGTAACTTTCTGAACGTGTCTTGATCCAAATCCTTCAGATTCTTGGACATCGACTCGATTTCAGGAGGAATTCTGCCTCCCAGAAAACTCGGCTCCTTGGTGTGGCCCGTGGACATGATAAACCACCGAAATAAACCCAAATTATGAATGAAAGATCATGCAAAAAAGAAGAAATTCCGCAAGAAGAAGAGAGATTTGAGGCTAAACTGAAGCTATTGACATCTTCCGGGTTTATCATATGACGAATTAACCAATCACATTTTAGAACTGGATCTGTGCAGAAAACAGCGGGTTTAATTATTTTTAAGGCAATTTTATTATTTTAACGCCTCTTTTCACTATTTTTGTATCCCAAACATGTACCTCAAAATACAGTAATTCAATAAGTGTTTCCATGTCCAGTCTTTTATTTATCACATTGTGAAAACTTTTATATAAAAGTTATATATTATATATATGCTATATATTTACATGTCTATACAACTTTATTTTAGACCTACATTTTCACTGCAGATACATTTAAACACAAATTTTAAGCTTCTGGGTTCTAACTATACATTGCAATACCATTATTTTTCCTTATTCTGTCTTATTTAGTGTATGTTATTATAATTTAAAGCCTGTTGCGTTTGATTTTAATGTTTTAATGCAGTTTGGGGTCTTTTTACATAACCAATGCGTGACGTCATCTGTTGCTAAATGCTTTGTGAGCCAATCAGCGCAGAGTAGCGTAGACGTCTGCTTCCTCCGGATCCAAAGTAGAAAAAGATCAGATTTACGTGTGAAATGGCGACAAAAATCACGTTTTAACCTAAACAAGGTCAGTCTGTTTATATAATTAACATTTTAGGTATGAGTTTAACGTGTTTATGAGGTGTTTAGCGTGATTTTAAAGCGGAAAAGTGGAGCAGAGGCCGTGTTTTGTCGTGGGGAACATTACGTGGACGTCAACAGCTAATGCTGCTAGCCTCAGTTAGCTCGTGTTCTCACGCCATTTACAACGTGGATTATTCACAAAACATCACTAATATTTCACTTTTCTGCCTAATTTGACTGAATTCATCTTCAGAATACCCCTTAATCAGACAAATCCGTAATAGATTAGACGTATTTTAATGCAATAAAATAAATCTCAACGTTAATCTGACTTTAAGGTGACAAATGTTATGGTAAACTTCTAATGTAAATTGCACTTTTATTTGTTAATTTATACAAATGTTATAGCTGTCAATGAATTGTAGTTATCAGCCTATAACTGGATTGATTGTGTAATATTATGTTATTATAGCCCTATTACTGTAGTAGTAGTATTATTATTAGTAGTAGCCATTTGTTATTACAGTCATAAAAGCATGCGGTTTGGAGCAGATGGAAGACTGTCTTTTGTGTTAATGGCCATAATTAAATCTCATTTTTTTAGTTTATGTTTGTCAGATGTATTTGTTGTTTAAGTTGCTTTTCTGGTGAAGGGTCCCCTGATTCCTGCTCATGTTATTACCTGTATCCTGACTTTACTCCATGATGGCAGCATGGTGGCTGAGTGGCTAGCACTCATGCTTCACAGCTCAAAGGTTCCCCGGCCTTTCTGTGTTCAGTTTGTATGTTCCCTGTGTCTGGGTGGGTTTCCTCCGGGCACTTTGGTTTCCCCAACCAACCCAAAACATACACAATAGGTACAATCCTCCAGCTAAGGTAGTCCTGACTAAGACTAGCTCAAGATCTGGAGATGGATGGTGCACTGTACAGTTGTAGCTCACTACTCCTAACCCCAGCGGCACTGGTTGAAGGATGGGTCAAATACAGAAGGTTGATTTCCCTTATTGGGGAACAATCAAGGCAAAGAAATATTTCAGGCATCAGACTGTCCATCAGAAACGTTTGTTAACATACTGCATTTTTACTAAGAGAAAAATTACATCAAATTGAAAATCATGACTGAAAAGCTTTTAACTGAATCTTTTTCTGCTCACTGGTGCTCTCCTGTGTGTGTCCTCAGTCCCGTGGTGATGATGTCGGACTCTCTGTATGAGAAGTTCCTGGCCCCAGAGGAACCATTCCCTCTGCTCTCCCAGAGACCCAGCCTCAGCGATGTGGGAACGCTGGACGGGACTGACTTCGGCTGTCAGCTGTCCTCTTGCCACCGCACCGACCCGCTGCACCGACTGCACAACAGGTGAGCCAGATGCCCTCCCATACACCCCTGCATCGACAGCACAACAGGTGAGGCAAATGCCCTCCCATACACCTCTGCAACAGCTACACAACAGGTGAGTGAGATGCCCTCCCATATGCCCTGTATCCCACCGCACCTATTGCACAACAGGTGACCCACATGCCCTGTCATACAACCTATATATCCACCTGCACTGACTGAACAACAGGTGAGCCAGATGCCCTCCCTCCCTGTGAGCCAGATGCCCTCCCGCCATGTGTGTCAGATGCCCTCCCTAAGCCCTCTCCTCTGTTGTAGGTGGAACTTGACATCCTGTGGCACCAGTGTAGCGTCATCGGAGTGCAGTGAGGAGCTGTTTTCGTCGGTTTCCGTGGGCGACCAGGAGGATTGCTTCTCCCTATTGGACGATCAGGACTTGGCATCTCTGGACCTGTTTCCTGAGGGCAGCGTCTGCAGTGACGTCTCTTCCTCCATCTCCACCTACTGGGACTGGTCTGACAGCGAGTTTGAGTGGCAGGTGCAGTGTTCACACTGTTATTGTTGTACTTTCTATTTTATCTTTGTGAGTAGCACAATTGCACTATTGCACTGTATAGTTTGTACTATGACTGGGTATTTCCCAGTACCTTGCGATACAACACATGCCCTAATACATGCATGCCCCAAAAAGGGTCTTAAAGGTTACTAAATGCATATTTTTCTTATGTTGAATAATATAATTAATTGGAATTCCATGATCCATAATGGCCTTTTAATATCAGAATAGAATCAATTCATCAAAAAGACACTAAACAGATTGAGCCTGAATGCAGTAATCAGGTATTTAAGTTTAAGAACTTGGCAATTTATAATAAAATGACATGATTTAAAACTCATCACAATTCTACTTACTGCATCAATCTGTATCTACTACTATAATGTATTGTAATGCCTGCTTTACAGTGCATTCATTCACTCCACAGTAACCAGTAGTGAGATACTATAGATACTCAGTAGCCAGTGTCTGCTGCGCCACTGAGCCTCTAAATCTTTGGTACATGTGTCCAGTGAGAGTGCAAATGAACCATGCCCAGACATGGTCTGCTTCAGACTGTGGCACATAGGAGGTGGGCACAGAGCATGGCACAGAGCTCATGTAAACGCACAAACATGACTTTAGTGTACAAGCCCACAAGTGTCATGTGCGCTTACTCATAAGTGGAAAGCAGTGAGTAAACTTGGCTCTAGAACACACAACGGATCCACACTCACCTTCAGTAGGACTGTGGACAGAGACACAAGTTTTACAGCCTGTTGTTATTTAAGAGAGATTCCTGTCGCAGGGTTTATTTTCTCTGCTAAAGCGACATGTAAATAAACAGTGCTCTGTGATGATGTCACTGGCCGTGGGTTTTGGTTTGGGCTTCAGTCATGCAGGTGTGAGAGTAGACCATACAACACTCCACAGTCATGCTTCAGCACGGCACGGTTCAGACTTCTTCAATATTTGTTGAACAAGATTTCTAATGTAAACATGTTACTAACCTTGTATTTCTTTGTTGTCTTCAGCTCCCAGGCAGTGACATCACGAGCGGCAGTGACGTCCTCTCTGACATCATTCCAAGCGTTCCTAGTTCTCCTTGTCTCTTCTCCAAAAGGAAACCCAAATCTCAGGCTCACCGCAACTTGGACGAACTGCCCTGGAGTGCCATGACCAACGACGAGCAGGTCAGGATAAAGTCAGATACCCTGCCGTACCACTGTGTCCCTGTGTCAGATGCCCTACTGCTCAACTATTCCTTTTTCTCAGATGCCCTCCTGTACAACTGTGTCAAATGCCCTTCAACTGTACCTCTGTGTGTCAGACTCTCTCCCAGGCTCCTATATCTCTGTGTTCCAGATTTTGTCAGATGCCCTCCCTGTGTTTCAGATTGTGCCAGATGCTCTCCCTGTTTATCAAATTGTGTCAGATGCCCTCCCTGTGTGTCAGATGCCCTCTCCTTCTGTCTTCCTGTGTGTCAGATTCCGTCCCTGTGTGTCAGATTGTGTCAGATTGTGTCAGATTGTGTCAGATTGTGTCAGATTGTGTCAGATTGTGTCAGATTGTGTCAGATTGTGTCAGATTGTGTCAGAATTCCATCAGAATTCCTTCCTGTGTGTCCTAAAAGTCTCTTTTATGTTTCAGGTGGAATACATTGAGTACCTGAGTCGAAAGGTGAGCACAGAGATGGGTCTGAGAGAACAACTGGACATCATCAAGATCATCGACCCCAGCGCCCAGATCTCCCCCACGGACAGCGAGTTTATCATCGAACTCAACTGTCTGACCGATGACAAGCTCAAACAGGTGAGGGAGGAGAGGGGGAGGAGAGGGCGCTAACCAGACAGTGCGCTAGTCTAAGGCTTGTTTCAAATAGTTCAGATCATAGGGCTGTGATGGCCCTAAAAGTCTTTATTTTCATTCTTACATAAAGTTGGGTTTCTCAGATAATTGTATATAATTGTTTGAGGATATAACATTTTTACTTCATTACAACTCTTACTACAACTCTCTACTACCCTTCGTGTAGAGATTGGCTGTGTTCGGAAACCAAAAAATGCACAGTGTATTGTGGGATGCTTCATAGCTCCTTACTGCTGGTTAGGAAGCTCCCGAGGTTCCTTTGCCAAAAGGAGCTATGAAAGGAAGTATACAGGCTCCTTTTCCTAACTCTTTCCTAACTCAGCGGACTATTCAGACAGTCCTTATCATGGCAGGCAGTGACGTAAGTTTGTTTGGGCTAGGAACTTCTTGGACAATTTAGGTTATTCAGAACAAGCCTAAAGCCTCCTGCTCACCAAGATGTCTGCCTGTTATCAATGGGCTAAACTCTATGGCAAATGTTGTGGGCCCTAACCAGATGCTTCCACATTCCTCCTAAGTTAGATCACCTGTCTCTCACCTGTCTCTCACATTTGTCTCACCTGTCCTTGTGTCTCCAGGTGCGCAGTTACATCCGTGAGCACAGCCCCAGACAGAGAGCGAGCACCAGAGACAGAGAAAGCTGGAAGAGGAGCTCTCATAGCACCCACAGCACCCACAGCACTGGGGCAGGCAGCAGCAACGCCAGTAATGCTAGTAATGCTAGCATCATCAGCTCTGCTAGCTCCTCCACTGGGTCTACTGCATCTAACTCTATCACAGGTAAACAATACACACATATACACACACAACACCAGTAACGCTAGCAATGCTACATCAGCTCTGCTAACTCTACTGAGACTACTCCATCCAACTCTATCACAGGTAAACAGCAGCAATGCTAGTAATGCTAGCGTCATCAGCTAGCTCCTCTACTGTGTCACAGGTACAACACTATACACACACACATACACACAGAGCAGTAACGCTAGCCTCATTACGCTAGCAATGTGCTGTACGAGATCATCTCTCGTACAGCACATTAAATACACACATTACATACACACAGTAGTTTAACTACAGACAATACAAGAGCATCGGCAGCTCCTGGTCCCATTCAGTCACAGGTGAATCACAAATTCTCTAGACTGGATCTATTCATAAATGCTCAGCTCTGACAGTTCTAAGCCCTGGTCATCAGTATGAAATCATTCACACTGTTTATACAATTGTAGTATTTGTCTGGAGAATGGCTCTTCGATATCTGCCACAATCATTCAGCCCGAATAATATCTACAGCTGTATTTCAGAGGAAGTTCAGAGTGGAGGTTATTGTAAAAGCTCCTGTTTTTATTATTTCTCAGGAACCCCAGAGTCAGCCTGCAGTGGGAGCTCATATTACTGTATTTGACAGTATAATAATGTAATATTGTTTGTTTCTCTCTGTTTCTTTTATAGGAGGACCAGCCTCAGCCTGCAGTGGGAGCAGTGTGACAAACATCAGCAGAGCTCACAGTGATGGAAACCTGTCCAGTGCAGCTGAGAGGATCAGGGACTCCAAGGTCAGACATGGGTCAAACAGGGGTTAAAGGTCACATAAAGGCACTATATTGCTCTTAGAGGTGAGAAGAATTTATTGGAATCTTAAGTTTTGATCACCATTCATAGCCTTACCCTGAGCTCAGACGCCGGAGCTGACTGCAGTCTTTTCCCTTAATAAATGAATAATTATGGTGTAAACACGTGGTGTCCTGCGTGCAACTTCAAAGGCAGTGACACAACAGCACAGAGAGCACTGCTCTGAGTGTGAGTGTCACACCACAACGCCTCAAACAAATCAGCTGCACCAGGGTTAGAGTGAGGCACTGAATCACTTATTGAATTCAGCCTTTTCTGTTTAATTCCATTTATTCTTGTGAAGCCCAAAATCAAAACAAGTCGCCTCTTAACAAGATCAGCTATCTAACCAACAGAAAGTTAGAAAATCAAACAGTGAAACAGACATAGGTCAATAACAGACAGGCAGATAAACAACCATGAAACAAGCAAATGGAGAACTGTCACAAAACATCCCTTGTCCTTTGACCTTCCTTCTCAGCAAGGAAAAACAAAAAACAAAAGAGAAACCTTGGGAACCACAGTGAATGGGAGATCCTCTGCCACGAACGGGCAGGCTGCAGATGTGTCCAGCACTAACATGCATCCATTTGCAGATAAAGTTCAAATGTGTAGGGCCAGAGCCCACTCAAGACTAAGGGACAGAGGGCTCATCCAGCCAGATATTGGGTCATCCAGCCAGGTGAGGAAAGGGGAGGATCTTGGTCCAAAGAAGAAGGCATAGGAGGGGCATAAAGGGTCCAGTCATCACCCGGTAGCCAGCGGCCAGGCATCTGAAACTTGCGCTCTCCAGAGGGGGACAGGGAACAACAGACTACAGGTGAACTAAATAGTGAACAGAGAAAGTAGGAGGAAACCGAGGATAGTGCTCAACTTATCATACTTCTCCCAGCATAGTTGCTCCTAAGGCATCTTAGTTAGAACTGTGTGTTTTATTTCTGCTCCTAACAGGACTGGCCATAACCTCACTCAAAGAGGATCGTTTTAAACCTGCTCTTAAATGTAGAGACTGTGGCGGCCTCTTTAACATGTGCAGGGAGCTGATTCCATAACACAGGAGCTTGTTGCTGAACGCTCACCCTCCTACTCTAGATGAATTAATATAATATTCTATATCAGTGAGGTGATAGAATATTATATTTAAGGAAATCATTGAGTTTTTCCTATCAATATATTCTAACCCGGATGCCCTCCCTGCCTCACAGAAGCGTTCTAAGCAGAGGAAGCTGCAGCAAAAGGCCCTGAGGAAACGTCAGTTAAAGGAGCAGCGTCAGGCCAGAAAAGAGCGACTCAGCGGTTTGTTTCTGAACGAGGAAGTGCTGTCGCTACGGGTAACCGAGGAGGACGACCACGCCGATGACCTTGACATACTCATGTGACCAATGTGAACCAATCAGTGCTCCCGCTAGGCCTGGACACGCCCCTGGACACGCCCACTCATCCAAACACTACAGTCTCCCATAGCCCTGTGTGTTAGATGGCCTCCCAGCCTCCTATGTCCCTGTGTGTCAGATGCCCTGCCATCCTCCTATATTCTGAGATGAGGGAAAAATTGCAAACTGCAAATTTTGAGGTGTGGTTAGATAAATAATAGTATCACAGCAGTCCAGGGATGGGACGCGAGACGGGACGCGAGACGGGACGCGAGACGGGACGCGAGACGGGACGCGAGACGGGACGCGAGACGGGACGCGAGACGGGACGCGAGACGGGACGCGAGACGGGACGCGAGACGGGACGCGAGACGGGACGCGAGACGGGACGCGAGACGGGACGCGAGACGGGACGCGAGACGGGACGCGAGACGGGACGACGTGAGACTAAAATCCACAAATTTTTTTTTCCCTGGTCATTTCTATCAGTGACAGTATTCCCACAGTATTTATCCAACCACACCACATCTGCAGATTAGCCACAGACATTTGAACTGCCCCCATCTCAGTTAAACTAAAGACTACGGAAGGGCATCTGACACACAGCTGTAGTAAACTTATCACTAAACCTCTAATCAGCATGCTTCAGCTGTGAATTGTGGGTAATGTAGGAAAATAGATGCTAGCAGCTTTGCTAAAATAGTCTTAAATAAGAAAATACTGTTTACTGCCCTGCAAAGCATCGATCCTGCACCATTTCTGTACACCAAATATAAGCAGTGTTGTTTTATCAATAAACTATTGAAAAACATTTAAGCTCATTTCACAGCAAATCCTAAAGAGGGGGTATTATGCAAAAAAATTCTATCATGTTGTACCTTGTTCCCTCATCAAAAACTTGCCTGAAGAGGTTTTAGATATCGTCCATGCATGTGTGCATAATCTAGCGATCTCTTCTGGGCCCTATTCGAACCCTCCTAATGGTTAGCTGTAAGATTCTGTGCAGTGCTCAGCCCACAAGCCAGGTCACCCATGCTCCCGCATGACAATTCTCCATAAATATACAAAAGCATTAAAGAAAACTGTGCACAACAACTTCACAAATCTGATGCGGGATGCACACTGATTGTGTTGTGATGGCACACTGAAGGGGGAGTGACTTAGAGTGGAGAGCAAAGAGAGTGGGGACTCAGCATCAAAAACAAAAGTGTAACTTATAAAACATGTTAATATGTTGTTTTCGATGAATACAGGATTTTCAAAACAATAAAAGGCAACATGGTGATCTAAACATGTTATGGGTTAGCAGTTAATACCCCGTAGAAGTAAAATACCCCCTCTTTAAACTAACATTGTTGGATCATTATATTTTAACAGTCATTTCATATCAAAGGCGTAGAGGGAGCACTGAGTAGTTGCATGTTAATTTGACTAACTTTTCCTGCTAATAATTCTAAACTAAAGCTTATGTTTTGTAAATAAGTGCTTTGGGTTTTTTTGGTGAGAAAAATGTGTAAATATTAGAAAATGTATGATTGTAAAATGTTTTGTTTTGCTCCTATTTTCCTGGTTTAATTTAAGTTTTGTGATTTGATTTCAAACTTAGGCTCCTCTTTGTTGAAATATTTCCTTTATATTTCCTCCTTTACTCAAACCGCTTTATCTTAAGATTTTTGTCTTGTCCAAAGCTTTTCAATCCTCACGTTTTGCTCATGTTTTGTTTAAGTTATAGTTCTGTATCAATGAATTAGTAGTAAACATTCATTGTGTTAAGATGGACTTTGTAAATATCATGTACCGATTAAAATAAATTGCGTTAAAAATTCCATGTTGTACTTTTTAATCACAACAATTCTTACATTTCATAGATAGTATAACTGTGTTAGTTTAATTAATAAAATAAGAAGGAGACCTGTTTTGTACCAATCCTGTGCCTTAGTTGCTGTCAGTAGATATAACATTTGAATTAGACATTAGATTGCTATATTATTATGAAAACTACCACTCATTGGTCGTGGTTTTCATAATAATTTCCACATTTGTACTTTTAATGCTCAAAATCGCAACAGCCTATCTTACAGGGCTCCATAAATGTGTCAAATTGATAAAACAGAAAAGTGTTTGAATAAAACAGTTTAAAGTTAGATGTAATTTAGTTTGAGATGTGCTATGTAACTTTTTGAGTGGATGGTCTGCTAACTGCTCAGGGGTTAACCCTAACCCTACGAAGCTGGTTGGACACAGCCAGGCTTTAATAATATGTATAAAAGTATAAAAACTGTTAAAACCAAACCAAAATTGATTTCTGTAAATTGAGCCACATCTAGCAAATTTGATTTGACTCTACATATTTGCACATTTTAACAGATGCAGTTTAGTGAAGTGTAGCCTACTTCTGTTCACTGCTCCATGAGCAGAACATAATGTAGGTCTAAACCATATATATAGTCTATTGTCTGAACCAAGAGTCTAATAAATGCGCACTGTGTCCTGCAGTGCGAAAACGAACCACGAGTAAAAGTGGGTTTTTCCCGACGCTATGCCCTAGTCTACATTGTTACTAGTTCAGGTTTCTGCAGATTTTATGTGGTGTGGGCTTGTTGTATAAATATAGCAGTGGATATAAATTAGGGTTTCGATGTGTTGGATAGTTATTTAATCTTTCTCTCTTAAATGTTGAAAATTGAGCCAACGTTTTTGCACGACCCCTTGATGTCCACAGCAGAGGGCAGCACCTGAGGACTACGGGACTAATGCACAGCGGAACAACAAAGAAAAGCAAACAAGAAGTGGTTTTGTTTACACCGCTGAGGCTGAAGCTAACGAAGCTAACTTGTCTCTGCAGTTTGACCGTATTAACTCTCATATTTGTGCATTATTTAAGCATTCTTTATTAATCCGATGGGTCACGCGCTGCTGGGGAACGAGCCGCAGGAGGCGCTGGATTATTCTGTGCACGAGGCCTGGAACGAGGCGACTAACGTGTACCTGCTGGTGATTCTAGTCAGCTTCGGACTGCTCATCTACGCCAAAAGGTATTTTTAAAATTAAAAATGAACACATAAAAACAGGTCTGCGGGGTTAGAAGTCAAAGATCGGGACCAACGTGTACCTGCTGGTGATCCTGGTCATCTTCGGTTTACTCATCTATGCCAAAAAGTACGCCATCATCAATATGTCTAAATCTATTATCAACAATAAGAATAAAAACACAAAAGCAGATCTATAAAAGAATTTTAAATATTAGGCCCCGACTTTGGACTGCTCGTCTAGTAGTAGTAGTCCTATTTTAAATATGCCAAACATAACCAACACACACACACACACACACACACACACTCTCTCTCTCTCTCAAAAAGCAGCCAAGAAGTCAGTCAGTAATAAATCTGTCTCATTATCAAACTATATCAGATTTCTAAAGCAACAACAGTGTGAGGGACAAATATGGATTAACTTTCAATTTAAGTTAAGTTTCAATTACATCTGAACAGCGGGAACCCACCTTAGTGGGGACGAAAATAAATCTTTTGGTGGTATGTACAAACATACAAACATTATCACTGATACTTTTTTACTTACTACTTTTATGTTAAAACTAAAACTAAATGTAAAGCTTTTTTTCTATTTATGTGGTACTGAGAAGTATTTTCACCAAATTTTTTTCATGGTTTTGTTCAGTGTCAGCAACTGTGATGTCTGTAAAAACAAATTCTCCTTTAGGACAATAAAGTCATGTCTGTCAATCGAGCCATAATGTTTGCTCAGTAGAAATACAATTTAACAAAACTCCAAAAATAATTGCATGTTGGATCAAACTGTTGAATGCCCTTGTAAATCTGAGGAGTACTGGATGTTTGAATCACTGTATAAATAAAGTTGATTATATCATTTTTTTTTTTTTAGGAACAAGAGAAAGATCATGCGAATCTTCACTCTTCCTCCGAGCGCTGCCTCAAACTCTGAACCAAACTTCTATGACTCTCTGCAGAAAGTGAGGCTCAGACAGCAGCTTGAGATGTACTCACTGGGTAAGCTTTAAAGAGACACTGCAGAACATTTATCAGATGCACTCCCTGAGTAGGTTTAAAGACACGGTTACTAACATTTTACATATTACAAGCAGATGTACTGGCTGGGTAAGGTCTAAAGCCACGCTGCATAACATTTGTTATATCCTCTTATCAGATGTCGGTGTAATCCCTCAGCCCAGATCTGATCCATAGCAAAAGACGAAGTCTAAATCTGTCAACTGGACAAATCGTTGTAGGAGTGAAGACGTTTCCAAGCTGCTTCTTCAGTTCTAGTCAGATTGCTGGTGGACACTGCCTTACATCTATCTGAAGGGAGGGGCTAACTTCACTGAAACTGTAAACAGCTATTGTCTCCAGTTTCGGCCTAACGAACCTATTCAACCTTTAACGACCCCCTATTGTTCTCTTTGTTCCTATGTTTTGGGTCTGAGGATGGAACCATAGATCTTGTTCCTATTTTTGGGTCTGAGGATGGAACCATAGATCTGTGAGAGATTATGTCTCAGGCCTCCATTCCTGTTTAAGGAAGGATTGTCTTTCCTAACAAAAATTGCTTCTTTAACTTCCCTCTCAAACCATTTCTTTTCTCTGGCTAACATCTGTACCTCACTATCTTCAAAGGAGTGGTTCGTGGCTTTCAGATGGAGATGTATGGCAGACATGGGTCCAGAGGAGTTCTCTCTTGACGGTGTTGGTACATTCTCTTATGGAGTGGCTGTTTAGTTTCTCCAATGTAACGCTCACTGCACTCTTCATTACACTGAATGGAGTAGCCCACATTACTTTGTTTATGGCTCAGGGTTTTGTCCTTTGGGTGAACCAGTTTCTGACTTAAAGTGTTTGTAGGTTTGAAATAGACCGGAATCTCAAACTGTCTGAAAATTCTCTGAAGTTTTTCTGCCACACCCACTGTGTAAGGAATAGTTACACCTCTCCTTCTAGGTTCAGATTCCCTGTTGTCCTGTTTTTTAGCTCTCTTAGATCTATTGAAAGCCCATTTTGGATAACAAGCAGAGAGGGCTTTCTCCAGGTTTTGTTCGTGCTGGGTTAAACTTGTCAGGAGCAGTGACCCAAATCTGAACCAGCTGGTCAGGAGTATCTAGTGGAGGGTCCAGCTTAGGTACTTAGGATGGTTTAACCCAGAGACACTGATGGATTGGTCAAATGCAGAAGACTTACAATAAAGTCACAGTTTGGAACTTTTCTTTTCTAAATACTTTGTTTTTTTCAGCACGGAAATACGAGCAGCAGAACAACCAGACTGACAGCGTCCAACTCTCCATGGAATAAATTAAAAAAAACAGTTTTTGTAAATATTTTCTGGAATGAGACTGAGACTTCACTGGACTCTACACTGTGAAAGAGCCACAAAGGAGCGCTTTATTTTTTGACAAGAAGGAAGCACATTTTTTAGTTTTATTGTGAAAAGTCACCTCCTCTTTGTACATAATTTAATGTTTATCCAATGAAATGTGCAATGTTTAGTTTGATGAAAATGAAGCTTTGTATCTGCAGATTGTGAGCTGCTACGGTGGCCCTGAAGGGACAGTCTGATCTAAATCTAAATGAGAGAGTTCACCAATTAGAAATCAGCTTTATTATAATTATTAATGCTTTCAGATTGTGTGAGTAATAAAATGTGAAAGTAAAGAAGAATAAGAAGAATAGATGTTATGTTTTGTTTCTATTGAGTCCTCTTGGTTTAGACTTGGTTTAGTCCTGGTCTAGACTTGGTTTAATGCAGATTTGGTGTAGTTTAATCATAATTTAAGACGACATTTAGTTATCTTGTAGACCAAATTTAGTCCTGGTTTAGTCCCTGGTACAGTCCTGGTTCAGTCCCTGGTTGAGTCCTGGCGTAGACCTGATTTAGTCCTGGTTTAGTTCCAGTTTAAACTGAAGTCCTATTTTAGTGCAATTTTAGATGTGACTTTAAACCAGATTTAGCCATATTTCAGACCTGCTTCTGTTCTGGGTGTAGACCTGGTTTAGTCCTCGATTAGTCTTATTTTAGACCATCGGTTGGGTCCTTGTTAAATCCTGGCTTAGTTCAGTCATACTCTCAGATGGGGACAGAGCCAGTTTTCCCTGTTGATTACATTTTACTTTCTCATGAAATATCCAAAAGGTACATTCACAAATCTTGAACCTGATCATTTCATTAGTGACTAGACCCAACAACTCACTATATTACAAATTTGCATTTGAAGAATATTAATTTTAGTTGCCCCCATCTATATTAAATATTATTAGCCTATAGAATGTAATGTAATCTGAAACCCAGCAATAGCTCCTCTTACTTTTACATTAAGGGTTCAATAAGATGGACGTTGTGACTGTATTCAACATGATTTTTTTTTTTTTTTTAATTTACAGCAAACTTCTTCACACTCCATTCAGCAGCAACACTAGTGCAAAGGGTTAAAGCCAGCATTCAGTGAACAATGTAAACACGTAATTTTGTACAAATATATTCTGAATCTGATCATATTTACACACTCAGCGATGCCCTCCCTGTATCACTGCTGTAAGACAGGTCTTTTACACAACCTGCTTATTATTCTTTGATAATCATGTTTAAAGATGGGGTATTACACTTCTATGGGGTATTAACTGCTAACACATAACATATTTAGATCACCATGTTATTTTTTATTGTTTTGAAAATGTTACATTTGCCAAAAACAGTGTATTAGAAACTCCCCATTCAGAGTGACATCACAACACAATGTCTGTTTTGCTGCTCATCTAAGCCACTTCTTCACTTCTGGTCAGATTGATGGTGGACCCTGCCTTTTACCTGTCTGAAGGGAAGCGGTAACTACACTGAAACTAACACACCTGTTGTTTACAGTTTCTGTTTGATCTACCTTAAGTGTGAACTGTGCCTGAGTCATATTTTGCATAATCATTCAGGCCACTAATGGGAGATCTGACACTATTAGCATACTGGCTATCCCTATTGTTTTCCTTGTTTAGGTCTGAGAATGGAGTTATAAATAGGAGATAAATGATGTCTGAACTTTGTGCACTTATTTGAAGTGTTTTTAGGTCTGGGGGTTTTGTGTAAATTATATGTAATGCATTCTGATGCATTTTATGTGTAATATTTACTCAAAAGTATCATTCTTTCCAATTTTACGCATGGGATTTGTAGTAAAAATATAAATAAAAACATAATATCAATAAAATGAATACTCTTTGGTATGCTACAAACACTGTCAAATACAAACTTAATAAATAAAATATACTCAAAAAATGTTTTCCTACATTTTTTTTTTCTCAAAGTGCAAAGAGCCACACTGGAGACTCTTTAGAGAGTGGTTGCAGACCCTGGTTCACACTTAAGGTAGGTCAATAGACCAAGCTAACAAACAGAAACTGTAAACCACAGGTGTGTTAGTTTCAGTGTCGTTAGCGCCTCCTTTCAGATAGATATAAGGCAGTGTCCACCAGTAATCTGACCACAACTGTCTTGGATGAGCAGCGAAACATCTTCACTCAAAAACTGTCTAGTTGACAGAGTTAAATTTTTCTTTTACTATCACAAAAAATTGCGTCACGCTAATGAAACTACTGTACATCGCATCAGATTTGTGAAGTTGTAGTGTATTGTTTTGTATCCTGCTTTTGTATATTCATGAAGAATTGTCATGTGGGAGCATGGATGACATAGACTTGTGGGCGGAGCCTTGTACAGACTCGTACTGCTAACCGTAAGGAGGGTTTGAATAGCGCCCGGGAGAGATCGCAAGATTACTTAAACATGCATGGATGGCATCTAACCTCTTCAGGTATGTTTTTGATGTAATGTTTTGATGTAATGTTATAACATGGTAGAAATAATACCCCACTTTAAAGCATAATTATGCGTGAAATGGACTATATTGCAAGATAGAAGCATCCTGTCCTGGTTTGACATGACTTTGTAGCAACCGATAACATAATGATGGACGATAATGTAATAATGGCCAATAACGTAATAACTATGGAGAATCAATAATGTAATAGTATCGTACCAATAATTACTACATTACTGGCTGCAGTTATTACATTATCAGAGAAAATTTTTCTTGTCAGGCCAAAGATAATAACCAAATCTTTTCCTGGTGTAAAAAGTTTGAGAGACATACATTATTGGCAAGATACCATTGCGTTATTGGTTCACCATAGTTATTACATTAATGTTATTACATTATCAGCTTATTATTATTTATACTATACTATTAACTTGGCCAACATAATTACTTTATTGGCTGTTATAATATTATCAGTTGCTACATTCCCAGTTTATATCTTGTTTAGTCCTGCTATACTTACCGCTTTACTACATGGGTTTAGACCTACTTTAGTCCTTATTTTACCCTGATTTGATCTGGTTTAGTCATAGATTTGAGATTTATGGCGTTTATAATATTTAGCTTCACCAAAATAAAATGAAAATATGTCCAAAACGGAAATGTAAACAAAGTCCAGTTGCATAGTTAAAACTCTACTCATGTGATTATATACAAACTGCTCCAGGCACAAATGAACTGTACAAAGGAAAAAGCATCACAACGATATAAAAATAACACTTTTAAGCACAATTTTAAAAGCTGTTCAAATGGACCAGTTCTGGATCTAAATCCGGATTCTGAACAAGTCCAGGGGGCAGGGTCCGTTTAGTCCAGCTTTGGTTTAGTTCCCATTGGGTCTTGGTTTTTAGCCCTTGTTCAATCCTTATTTAGTCCCTGGCCTAGTCCCTGGCATAGTCCCTGGTTTAGTCCCTGGTGTAGTCCTGGTGTAGTCCTGGTGTAGTCCTGGTGTAGTCCTGGTGTAGTCCTGGTGTAGTCCTGGTGTAGTCCTGGTGTAGTCCTGGTGTAGTCCCTGCTTGAGCCCTAGAGTCCCTGATTCAGTCCCTGTTTGAGCCCTGGTTTAGTCTCTAGTCTAGCTCTGAGCCTGGGGACAGGCGTCGGTCTGGTCTATGGTCAGGTCTGTGGAGTACTGGGAGGTCCAGTCTCGGAGGAAGATCTGGTCCGCTTGGGTCCGGAGAGTTTCGAGTCCTGGTTCAGATCCAGTCTGATTCACGACTAGACCCACCCCGGCCGTCTGTGTGAAGTAGTCCTCAGACCAGTTTGAAGTACCTGGAACAGAAAATGCGTATGTTTTATAAAGAAAGTCTACTTCTCTATAACTAAAGGCTACTGTTTAAAGTTCATATGACAGGTTTTGATTCTTATCTAATTTTGACTTAATTTGGTGGGATAATACTTGTAAATATAAATTATAGTTTTACACCAATCAAAAAGCAGTTTGAGAAGAAAAGTTTAAAAATATGTTGAAAATAAGTTCTAAAACAGAGTTTTAAAACATATTGATGAGATCACACTAGGGAGAATTCAAAAGTTTGGCACAAACATTTTTTTCTGATACTTTAAACAGTATTTCAACAAACAAACATTGTTTTCTTATATTTGTATTCATCAAATGATCATTTGATCAGAAATGGTCATCTGACAACATGGTTGCTAGGTAACAGTTATGGAATTCCCTAGCATGATGTCATGATTTTCAACCAGGAAGTAACATTTTAAACTTAAAAAATAGCCAAACTGGGGGGAAAAAAGCCCCCCCGGTAACCCTAACCCATTTTTTTGTGTAAAATCTTAAATATAATTATCATAACTGCGTTTTAGTAAAATATGTAGTCTAACCTATCATATGCATTTTAATACTGTAATTCTGATGAGATTCTTCCAATGAAATGTGTTATAAATAAATGTATTATTATTGAACCACAAAGAGTTTAGTAAATTGACACTTTGCATCTGATATTCCCTGGAGTTACTCAAGTTAGACTTTAATCTGAGTTTTGTTTTAACACAGTCTGACCATAAAGAACTGACTTAGCTGGAACTACAACAGGTGAGACGATTTGTGCACTTAAATAAGTCTCTCTCAAATAACATTATAGTCACAAGCTAGCTAGCATTAGCCAACAGTTTTTCTGTTAGTTACTCTCACCTTTTTTGTTGAAAATATCTAAATAGAACCCCCACTGCAAAGTATCAATAGCGCAATATTAGTTTCATTATTTGTGAATTGAAATGGTTGGTCCGTTTCTAGTCAAGCTGTGCTTTAATACTGCTTGGGCCTTGGATAAATGCTAGGCCTGTACAATTTTTGCTGCAATTGCAAGTAGATTTCTGTTTTAAAAAGTAGGATTCTATTCAGAGTGCACATTGTAAAAAAAAAAAGGAGTGAGGAGAGAGACTGAAATCTGAACTTTAAACTAATTCATGAATCCCGTGCATTTCAGGACATGTTCGTAGAGGTCTAAATATATTGCAATATATTGTTGAGCCCTAGTAGGTGCATTAGATTTCTACACTCTGTGGTAAGCTGACAGAGATGGCTGCTCAATTACGCATTCTGTCCCTTTGACAACGACCAATCACTCACACACCACATTCACACAAGCAAGTTCTGGTTTAGTCCTGGTTCAGTCTGGGTCCAGTCTCGCTTCAGTCCTGGTTCAGTTCCGGTCCAGTTCGAATCCAGTCTCAATTCTGTCCTGGTTCAGACCAGGTCCAGTCTTAGTCCAGTCTCAGTCCAGCCCTGGTCCAGCCCTGGTCCAGCCTCATCTTAGATTAGTAATAATAGTTTATAATTACCAATATAAAGCACTTGGTCCGTCACCATGAACTTGGCGTGATTGACTCGAGCGAACGGGATCTTCATCTGCTCCGGAGTCGAGGGCACCGTGAACACTTTCTGTAACAGTGACACAATAGTTATAATACTACTGTGTCATTCTGCTAGATTAGTGCAAGAAAATATACAAATCCAACTAATTCTAACTCATTTATTTAATGATAAATAGTGATTATCTACACAGGCCAAATAGTAAAGTAAGTAAAAGTAAAGTAGCAGTTTTTGACATTTGTTAACATGAGCCCAGAGACGTACCACTTGGATGTCGCAGTTGAGTGGGGGGCGGTTCAGAATGAGTAGAGACTGGAGGTAAACAAACATGGCTGCCCGAGAGTGGGGCCAACAGCTGACTAGGAGTCGAACCTTCAACCCTCTGGAGCAGGCAGCAGCACGGAGAGCAGAGTCTAAAGGAGGCCAGAACCTGAAGACAAGAAGAGAGGAGCAGAGGAGCAGAGCAGAGGGTCAGACAGCGCAGAGGAGGCAGAGCATGCAGAGGATGCAGAGGATACCTGGGTGGTTGGGAGAACTGTGCCTGTGGGAGGAAGTCCATGACAGACACGTGGATGAAATGTTGGGCATTGTCGATCACAGACAAAATGGCCGCCAAGTCATCAGTGCGTCCGCGAGTGGAGAGCTGAGGAGGAGCGCTCTGAGACACACCAGA
>JACM01025875.1:0-10764 GCA_000787095.1 Periophthalmodon schlosseri
CATTCTAATTACAGATGGTAGCTTTAATGCTTGTCTGCAGGCTTCAGTAGCACATCAACAGCCTAGAGATCTGGTATGAAGGCAAGTTTGTTTCAGTTAGTTGCCTTAGTCAATAAGCAGTTGTCTTTTCTGAATCGATAATAAAAACCAAAAGTGATTTACTGTATATGCAGAACACACAGAGAGAAGAGGAGGTACAGGGACGAATGGGAACAAACGTAGCATTGAAGGACACTTTAAATAAAAAAATAATAGCTGTAAAAGGCAAATAAATAAGTTAACACACAATGACTTGTTACTAGGTATATTCAAGTATTGACATAATTAGTTTCATTAGTTCATAAGGAGTAGTAGTCGTTTTAAATAGCTGTATGTTTTTCATCATAGATCAATAGCCTGCTAAATACAAGTTGTATTCTTTGTATTTAATTTAATTGATTAACCTGAGATGATTCCTGCAGATTTGGCTCAGAGCGTCCATGTGACCGTCTCCTTCTGAAGACAACCCTCCCTCATCGCCCTTCTTCTCCTTCCACTGACTCTCTGCAAAACAATTATCAAACATGATGCCCTTCTTCCCTTCCACTGACTCTCTGCAAAACAATTATCAAACATGATTTATGAAAAACATACCAGATATTCTGCAAATATCTAGTTTTGAATATATGCACAGAGCCCAGTCAAACTGTATCTAGATCTAAACTGTTGCTTAAAACTGCACTTTGTCTCTTAACTTAAAAGGACTGTGTGGTGGCAGGGCATGATGCATTTCTTGTATTTTAGCCAAATACATTCCAATGTTTATGGAGGAGCTCTGGGACCCTCCTTTGGCTCAGATACAGTGAATTCCTCCCAAGAACTCCTCCCAAATAGCTATGGCTATGGCGTTGGGAAAACACCCTTTATGTATAGCACAATCATATGGATGCAGTACCCCAGTTCTCCTGTAGGGCGGTGAGGTTGGACAGGAGTCGTTCATGGTATAGCTTCTCCAGCTCAAGAAACTGAATGGCCAACTGGTCTGAACACAGTAAAGTTAAGGACACAATATGATCACATGTAAGCTTAAAGAGGAGGGGTATTATTTGACACACATATTACATATTTAGATCACCGTGTTACCTTTTATTGTGTTGAAAATGCTATATTTGCCCAACACAACATATTAACATGTTTAATAAGTTTCATTTTCGTTTTTGTCTGCTCCCCGCACTGCCTCTTATCACAATCAGCGTTAATGAACTGAAAAATTGTAGTGTATTGTTTTGTATCATGCTTTTGTATATTTGTATATATATATATTTGTATATTTGTTTCAAATGTTATAATTCATCCTTTATCTAAACATGTTCATATCTGGGAACATAGATAGGTAAAGCTTGTGACAGGCCTATACACATATTAAAAATCCATATACATTTACAACTCAGATCCATTAGAAGAAGTCCAAGCACCACTATCCATTGTGCTCTCAGAGCCTTGAACGTGAACACAAACTTCCCTGTGTGCAGCAGGTTCAGCCCACGGCCGTTTCCATGGAGACAGCCCAAACAGTGAAGAGGAAACTCCCACAGCTCGATACAAACTCAGGCCAAACAACAGACACCGCCCAGCCACAGGGGGATGTACTACAGATCAGGCTCCTCTTTTAAGTGTTTAGTTCTGTTTTCTGGGTTGTTACACTTTGCATATTGGAGGTGGACAAAGTTATGTGTTAGAATTGCAGAAGTAGAATATAGGGCAGTAACAGAAGCCTGCCTGGTGACACGCAATGAAATGTAGCAGGTTACAGGTTTACTTTAGCCAAATGTTAAGCAGGCGACACCTGGTAATACTATAAACAAAGTCAGACAATGAATAACAATTATGGCGTAGACAGTGTTGCAAATAAATACTGGCCGTTGGTGACCTGACAATGAAAACTCCTCCCAAATGTAGACCTACTTTGATAGTAAAATAAACAACACTTCTGCATCTTTTCTTCAATTTATAGTATTAATTGTTAGCAAATTCAACCTGCATTTCTGATATATTTAAACTTGTGAACAGTACAGCAAATGACCAGTACAGTTACAATACATGAACTGGATTTCACTGTGTTTTTACTGACCTTTAGACAGAGCTGTGGTTTAAATGTGAAATTCAGCAGCATCTTTCCATAGATATCTGATCTTCTACATACTATCTTCCCATGCCTAAGCAGTAGTAGCAAGTAACGTACAACTAGTATTATATTAATTGTATTTTTTCATGTTTATATTACTCTAAACCTCTAATGTCAGATTCGCAAGATATTAAATAACGGTTGGAGTGGATTTGAAAGGATACATTGTTCCTGGAGAGAGTAGGCCTCTGCGATCTGAAAGCAGAAAACAGATAAGGAGTTACACAGAAGTTAGAGCTGGGGAAGTCTTATGGGAAAAAAATATACTATGTAATATAAAAATGTGAATTCCTTTTTACATTTCTAGTCTGTGTCAAAATCAAAGCATACTAATATTAGGAACTAAAAATCTATTAATCCTTATCAGATGTTACATGTCACAGCGCTACATTTTGTTTAAGGATATTTGTTGATATTTGTTGATATTTGTTTTATTGTTGTAACAAAACTTTGCAATGCATCATATTTCTCTATATCAGTATGTTAATCAGTTAAATAAAAAAGCAAGCAACATACCCAAATACGCATTAAAGTTGTAAATGAAAACTACAGCTGATGGTTGAGTTTACTTGACCTGTCCAACTAAATGTTTATTATTATCATTGTTCAAATTCATCAGATTCCAGCCCACATCACATGAGTCTAACCAGGAGGCAGAGACACTGTGAGACATGGAGTCACATGGGACTGCTTATGTTCGGATTAACTGTCTGTTTCACATCACTACTTTAACCACTATCAAGAATAGTCTGTCCTCTGATATACTACTGCAATACTCTCAATTCACTTGCAATTTGAATCCAAATTAAAACATTTTTATTTAATGATGCTTTTAAAAGTGAACTATTTTATAAACAGTCTGCTTTTATCCTGTATGCTTATACGTACATTTACCTTTCTTGTTTAATTATTGCTTTTACTGTGACCTGTGTGATTTTTCCCTTTCTTCCACTGTAAAGCACATTGAGTTATGTATAAATGTGCTCTATAACAAAGATGCTTTGCCTTTCTATGTAAAATACCCATTATGCTACAAACCCTGTTTCTATGAGCTGAAACAGTAATAAACTGGATTTTTGTATATTAATTGAATTCAATGTTTTGTTTTATTTTATTTTGTGTGTACTACTTTGGGGCAATGCAAGGGAATGAACAAAGGCAGTGTAAAGTTACTGAATATTCTAGCAGCATTCTACCAACAGTATCACAAGTAATGGTTTTACTTGATTTCTTTCTCTGTCTCTAAAATGAAAGGATTTGGCAGTGTAAGTTATAAACAGCTGATACACAGTGCTGTTGTTTGGATGTTACTGTGGTTTTGTGCAGCACGAGACAGAAATGAACTATTTTTAGCTCAGTCGTAGTAGCGCTTGCTTCATATGGCCCTAAGGGAAAAGATGACTAACAGTAAAGAGTATGAATAAATGCATGCTAGTTAATATTGCATTTTTAAAATTCTATGTTTTTATTGGTACTGAAAGATAAACACAATGGCATAGCAATTTTTATGGGAGAAAATCCAAAGGCAAAACATGAGCTGATAGATACAATATTCACACACAGTGCACAAACCTGGTGCAGGGACTGTGGCAGCAAAGTGTAGTCCAGGTTTTCTCCCAGGGACTGAAGAGACACCAACAGCTCTGCACTGGGGATGAGACCTCCATCTCCCGAGACACTTCCTACAAACAACAACCACATTCAGGTTCAATCTTAGCAATTAATTACACTGCCGAAATCTAAAAAAAGATGTTGAGAAGTGTGAGAGCTGTAGACAGCTGATGAAAGAAATAATAGTGGGCATTATGCAATCATATCCAAATCTGATGTATGTGGAGCTGTGACCTTTTCTCTATAAGAAAAAAAAAAAAAATTCAGAACTAGGAAACTGCTGCTGTCTTACTACTTAACAGCTACATTTTATTCCCCCTTGGGCAGGTATCTTGACTTTTACACTATGCCACTTTTCACCACCTGCTTGTCTCTTGAGATGCTGAAGCTTTGCCTGGAATTTTCCACAGTATGGCATTAAACTTATCTATATTCTGTAAACGATAACTGTTTTAATGGTGCTATATAAACATTTGGTCATTTGTGACTTCAAAATTTCGTTCCTCATATTTATTGCTCAAAGTCAAGTTTACAGTATCACATTATTGCCATTCAATGACATGTCCACAGTGGACAACAAGCATTCTTACTGAAGAATCTGATAATGTGAATCATTGTTCCCATTAGCAACTCAAATAGAAACATCCCACACAAGTTCACAACCTATTGTAATGAGGCACTATATAATTTATGCTGGTTATACTACTACATCTGGTAAATGAAATGGAAGAAAGAAGAAAATGGAATATACTTGGTTGCTTTGTCTAGGGGTAATAATGGACTCAGACTTGAACTTTAACAGCTGCATCAAATTAATAACATCTGTAGCTTTTTACCAGCTTTTTACTAAAAGCATTGCAAAAATCAGTGGTATATGTCTAAACCAGACTTGGAGAGACTTATCCATGCATTTGTCTCCAGTGGGTTAGACTACTTTAACGATCTGCTCACTGGCCTCTCCAAACGAGTGTTAAGACAGCTGCAGTACATCCAGAACGCTGCTGCTCGGATCCTGACTAGAACCAGGAAGTACTTCACACATGCGTCCTGTGCTCAGGTCTCTGCACTGGCTCCTGTGGCTCAGAGAATAGACTTTAAAGCAGCTCTGCTTGTTACAAGTCTCTCCATGGCCTAGCACCAAAGTACATCTCTGACATGTTAGTGCCATATGAACCATCTCACACTCTGAGGATTTCAGGGACTGGCCTCCTGCTGGTGCCCAGAGTCAGGACTAAACATGGAGAATCAGCGTTTCAGTTTTATGCAGCTAAAACCTGGAACAGTCTTCCTGAAGATGTGAGACAGGCCTCTACTTTGACAATGTTCCAGACTCAAAACAGTTCCGTTTAGCTGTGCATATGACTGAAAGGTTTTTACTCTGCATTCTTCTCTTTTAATGTTAATTTTCTGATTATTATTTATGTTTTGATTTGTTTGTATTGTGATTTCAATATCTTTCTTATTCTGTAAAGCACTTTGAATTACTTTGTGTACAAATTGTGCTATACAAATAAACTTGCCTTGCCTTGCCTTAATTTGAAATACAATAATTGAGTTTTTGCTCTGGACCCCCTCCCCTGGGTCTTTAGAAGTGTTGTGGGGTCATGTAGTGTCATTACAAAGTAAAGCATGTTAAAGCAGGCACACTTAGAGCCTGTTTACTCAGCAGGCCTCCATCAGCCCTGTCAGATGGGCCCCTGAAAACTCCACTGGGACAATTACTCACAACTGGACATAACTGTTGTTACATAAGACAGCTTTCACACAGCAGATGTACTGTTACTGTATGTTTAACTGTGTAAGTATTGAGATGAGTACAGAGAGGCACTGTCACAGAGCTTAGCATTATCCCCAGCAGGTTCCGGTGTGCTCCAGCAGTTCTTAGAAAAATAATGTATAAGATTAAAAAGGATAGACTTTATATACAAGCTATATCTACTGCAGATGTGAAACTGTTTGAAGAAATTTGTATAGGTTTCATTCATTCATTCAATGAGTAAAGAACAAAAGTGACAAAGGGACAAAAGCTTCATGTTGATAATGTGAACTAATTCAAATGTCGATATTACTTTGTTCCTTCCATGTTATTTTTCAAAATACAAGTTTTTCTAGTTAGGAATTATCTGTTTTTTGGTCTGATTATAAAACAATTCAATTCAACTTTATTTATATAGCACATTTAAAAACAACTTCAGCTCCCCAAAGTGCTTCACATAAAAAGTCAACAAAAACATATAGACAGATAATACGATACACAGGAAAATGACAATAAAACACCAAGATATCCTGTCTGGCTAGTGTTAAATGCCAGGGTGAAGAGGTGGGTTTTCAGTCTAGTCTTAAACTGTGTTAACGACTGAGAGGATCTGACCATATCTAAACAGTTACTTGAGAGTGCTTGAGTAATACATATTTTTAAGCATATTTTTGGATACTTACTGTCAATTCAATATACAATTCAAACTGCAATTTCAGTGTCAATGTGATTAACTGTGCAACCCTATTTGACAAGGCATACAACTCAAACACTCATATGGAGATTCCAAGTCTGTAGAGTGTATTTTGTTTATGTGTGAACCACCAGAGGTACCACATACTGATGACAACATTTACATATAAGCAGTTTTAGAAAATTACTTCTTATGTCTGTCCAGACCTACCTACAGAATTATGCAGACCTAAACTCAATTATATACCAGTGGTGGAACATAACAAAGTAAAAGTAGTAAAAGTACTTAAGTATACATTTTAGGTATCTGTACATTACTTAGGTAAATTTTAAAGTGGATACTTTTTACTCTTACTTCACTACATCTGAAAGCTTGTATCTGTACTTTCTACTAAGTATTTTTTTTAATTATTGTCTGAGACCTGTTGAAAAGTCTGAGGGATTTATTTTTAACACATTTGTAGTTTGAGCAAATAAAAATATACAAATAAAAACAGGTAGAAAAAAAATCAATTCAGTTGTTTCTGTTGAACAAAATTCTTTATCAAAGTCACTACATTTGAAGCTTTATCAGATGTCAAAAACTGTGCGAAATACTTTAAATTTTTACTCTTTAAGTACATTTTTAAACGGGTACTTTAATACTTCTACTTAAGTAGATTTTTTCATGTGATACTTTTACTTTTACTTGAGTATTTTTTTGATCAACTCTACACTATAATACACTAGACATCAGAGTCCAGTTTACCTGAAATAGCGTCTTTGGCTCCTGGGTCCTCTCCTTGTGTGGTCCCTGTGTCTTTGTCCATGATGCCGCTGTGCTTATTACCCATCACACTCTAGCAGACCGTTATTCACCTCCACAGCTGAAAAAAATGAATAGTTTCCGAGTTTTAATCGCAGGATGTCCTCTGAATCAGGTACGAAAATCACTCGGAAAAGTTTTTGGGTTCTCTCTAGCTTCTGAACATAGAGGTATGGCTGATCATGTGACTTAATCCTCTGTCTGGAGAAAACCACCATCTTCAGGGAATTAGAGATGCCATGCAGTAATGTACTAAATCTCTGAAGTTTTTTGTTTTGTTTTATTTTCCTGAGAAGACGTACGTATGACCAAATGTTCACTTAGAGATGTGCACTAAAATCAAACACTATTAATAGACCATTTATATTTTTATTACTTCTTGAGATAGGTTAACTAAAATTGTAACCTGGTAGAATTTTCATTGGCTGGTGGTCCTGGAATTACCAGAAAAGAAAAAGCTTATGTCAGGCAAAATGAAAATCACAAAAATAAACTGTGTCTACGGTAAAATACAGTAAAACTATTGAATACAAATTTCTGAAATACACAGTGAGATAATGTGTTTATTTCTTGTGTAACCTCTTAACACCTATTCCCTGATATTTATGTAATCGTTAGCTGTTATTACATGGTTATTTGAATAGACATCATCCCTTGAGGAATGATTGCAAAAGATATTCAGGCAAATTGGATAAAACTGTTTCATAACCAAGTATTTGGAGAATGTTCCTGGGGGGATGAAGAGAGGTTTTCAATTGAGTCAGAAATGAATTTTACTCTTTGGAGGAGGGTGCCCTGTTAAATTAAACAAAACTGTGACCTAGTTTTACAGGAAATTTACAGCTACATTGAAAAATAAAAGGATTACATCTGAGGAATCTGTCGAATTCTTAATGAAATGGTAATGTGTTGTGCTCGGTCAAAAAGGTTGTAGCCTAAAATGGTGATGATGTTGCGCGTGCACTCACGTTTGGCTGCGTAACATGCTCTGGGACTGCGCGTGCCAGTCCCGCGCACTACAAAAACTGGAATTAATTGACGGGATTACGCACGGATGGAGGCGATTACTTACACATTGAATTTATAATAGGCTATAAATGGTTGTTATCTCTGTGATTTAAAAAGGTTTTGTTAATGTTACGCCCAAAAACATGCAACTGATACACGCTCTTATTTGATTTGGCTTTCTATACAATATGGGTTGCCAAATTTAATTTATTTTTTTCCCTAGAACTAGGAACTAACTGGCCCGTATATTATTGCGTTGTTTTTCGTCTTAACTCGACGCCATTTCAGAATCGCCCACATAACCTTTGCTTTATCACCGTGTTTAAAATAAAGACCCAGGACCACACCATGTATCTGTCCCGGCTGTAATTCACTTACCGCGCATCCTCCTCGCCTTCAGCCCGATGTGGTTCGTCTCTGGCCGCAGTAGCGTGTCCTCCGTGCCCCTCTCACCCCGTGTCATGTTCCCGTTTACGCCTCGACTGCTGCTGTCCTCGGATTCGACTGTCTTTGCTTCATCGTTAAATCCTCATATATTCTTACATGCACTGCTGATTTGAGTGTTTACGTCGCGGAGAGTGGGGCCAGTGCTGCGCCCTGGTGGCAGATGTGGCGTACTGATCTGAAAGTGTGTCTGTTATTTAACATGGAGCGGGCTTATGATGGGATTCAACTGAACGACTAGATATGTAGTGGATTATAAGAGCAAAAGGTTAAATTGTTACTGTGTGACAATGATTCCTGTATTATTCTTGAGAACAGATGACATAAGCAGCAACTAGGCAGCATACTTGGAAAACCAGCAACTCTAATTTAAAACCTTTTCGTCCAATTAAAGCTAGACCTGCTATGTAAGTAACACTAAGTAACTTTTCTCGTGAGAGTTTTCCATCAGGTGCCTGTCTTTATCATAATAATTGGATTTATAAAGCAGCATTCAAGATACACAAAGTGTTTAGTACTTTATTCATTCACTCCATGCTCAGTTGCAGTAAGCAACTACTGTAGCCACAGCTGCCCTGGGGCAGACTGATGGAAGGGAGGCTGCTAATCGACCACCATCATACACCACATTCATACTAGACAAAATGGGCAAAGTGTCTTGCCTAAGGACACAATGACAGAACTTGGTCCGAGCGGGAATCGAGCCTTTGACCGCCGGGTTGAGGGACCGCTGCTCTAACCACTGAGTCACTGTCGGAGAGTCTAATGCTTTTTACCTGCAACTAATCTATCTTGCCCTTTTTAATTACTTGTGTTTTTAAAGCATAAAAATCAAACATAAAAAACATTCTTACAGTGAGCAAAGTCACCTCTCCACAGAGCTGGCCTGGAACTTGGCTTGATCTGTCAGCTCCTTATCTCCATGGAAATAGTTACTGTGGAATATTCCAGGCAATTTACACAATATTTAAAACTACATTATTTCTTATAGTGTTGGAAATATTTCAAACAATAAAAACGTAATTAAAAATGGAACATTGCTTTATTATTTGTGATGTAAATGATAAAAATGACAGTGGCATGACATGCTTCTTCTTTAAACATCTCACAAAGTCTGAACCAAACCAACAGCAGACATTGATTTTGGCTCAGTGACATCAGGGCACACATGACGCTATCTCTAATCACATTATTTCTCCATTACACAAAATGGTCAGCATTTTCATCCAGCCACAATCATGCTGTAATGTTTTATAAGTACCCATAAAATCCGATATTATACAAAAAAGCACTCTTAGTTTTTATATTTATTATTGTTCTATTCATCAGTTATCTTCTTATTCAGTTAAAACAAACCAAATTGTTCTGTTTTGTTTGGAAATTCACACATTTTGTTACTTACCAATAACCACTCTTTGCCAAAAATGATATGCTTGATTATACATACAATAGTTACAAGCTAAGTGCTGATTCAAAATACAACAATGTTATTTTTTGTGTATAACTATTAGCCTATTATTAATTATTCCCACAAAGGCAATTACACAGAATTACCCAATGGGATGCTTGCATTTTTGCATAATATAAAAACACTGTAAAAAAAAATAATAAAGTCGATAAGCAGTAGCACCAGAATCGTGAAGCGAGTGAAAACTAATGATATACAAAATAAAGTGAAAAGTGCATTCATTTTTTCAGTAAACAATAAAATCAACTGTACATCAAAGCAATTATCTCGCCATTAGCTCAAGTAGTCTTTCAGTGTATTTGTTTTTGTAGAGCGCCCTCTAGTGGCAGCAGCGGTGATGGAGCTCAACATCATGACTGCAGTCTCCAGTTTAAGAGCCTCTGTGTCCACGAAGGTCTGTGAAAGCTCCTCTACAAAAAAGAAAGCAAGAGTATTATTATTTAAACATATTAGTCAGGTAAAGGAAAAGGAGGTTGGCCAATTGTTACTCTGTAAGAATTAACTGAGATGTAACTGAAAGTGCACTACTCTTCTGGTGGGGGGTCGTCCATCTGCTTGTGCTGGATGTTATTGCTTTGCCTGGAATGTTCACAGTAATCCTTTATTATTAGTCTGTCCACATTTCCAAAGCTCAAAATGCTCTGCTCCACCTTGTGATGTCATCTAGTGGTAGTTTTCATGTTAAGAGCCGTTTACCTTTAGTCCGGTAGAGATTAGCATTTCCAGGACTGAAAATATCAAGTATAAAAACACAGTACAGCACTTTATCACATGATGTCACAAAGTGAAACAGTGTGTTTTCTGTTTGAAAGAAG